>VUJU01003638.1:5062-24308 GCA_009835225.1 Aphis craccivora | reverse complement strand
ATATATATATATATGTATATATGCGGGACTCGTCGATATGGTCGGGGTAAATCTGAACTCAAACAACCAAAGGAACTGTTACACTGTGTATAACCTTGTTTGCTCGTTCTCTCTCTACTGGCAAATGTTACGCACAAATACGTGCGTTACGAGCCCTAACTAGATATGAATAAACAATATTTGTATATACACAAGGCCAACACGCTGCATCACGCATTTTGGGTGTTGTTGTTTCTTCTTCTGCGTGTACATATGTACAATATATATTATGCGCTCCAAATATACTATACATATATATGTGTGTGTGTACTTGGGTCCTATCCTATATCGCATTCGTATAATATGTGATGACATTATATTGTATATTGTAAAACTTGTAAAACATTGCGTTTTTAACAAACAAAATGATACGCGTTTACTGACGACAGAGACGATTTTTATTCATTATTGTAATTTTATTTATTTTTAACGAAATCACGACACGCCTGCGACACCTTCCTTGAACGACAAACAATAAAGAACCAATAGATTGTAGTGGGTACTGGGTAGCATCCAAAAACCGCACACTTTTTATTTATACTCTAAAAAAGTCGATAGACAAAAATTGCACATTATTCATCGGTGGGTTCTATAGTCAAAACTCTACGTATTATTTTTAAACTACAGACCAAATGTATACCGAATATTGAAAAATTATATCAAGTTTACCAAAAGGTTTGGTAGAAGCTTTACACTTTATTTTAAATCGCCATATTCTTACTACGAAAAAAAAGGGAGACAAGTGGGTATTGCTTGTAAATTAAATGCCTATATAAGGTTTATAAAATGGATCTGTTAATTTTTAAATCACAGATGAATCATTGTACACGTAAAACGATTCTAACTTCTAAGTACAGACTGCCTGTCAATATATATAAGTATATTTCATATTATATTATTTTTAGATTTTTAGATTTTGAGCGAAGCGATAATTGTAAAGATTTTACAATGATGTTTATGTGAGTACTTTTTTATGACATTATATTTATAGGGCCATCATATACCATTTGTGCATCGTCTGTTTTACCTGCATCAAATTATCGCACATCAAATGCGCATCAATATTCTGAACAATTATAAAGTTATAAAAAGTAATATTTGGTTGAAAACTCAATGATTGTCATAAATCCTGTGTAATAAATATAAACAAAAAATTAATAATAAATTGGATTAATTCAATTGAATTGTAGTCATAATTATATAAATACACATGTTGAAATGAACACATCTTGTGCGAAATGACACATTACAATAATAGTTACAATCGTTCGTCTCGACAGGGTATCCATTTTACTATCCAGTAATCTACAATCTATATCTTGATATACGTCTTATGCGATAAAAATCGATTGATCAACCATATAATTTAGTTGTTAATCTTCTCATGTTATTTCTAACTAATTACCTACACGATATTACTACCGTACATGTTTATTTTAAAACAGAAATATCTATACAATATTTGAAAATTGAATATTACGAGAGTAAATTTTGAGATTTAAGATTTTCAGATTAAAGTTAGAAGACAACTTGCAGTTTTGGGTGTAAACCTTTTTTGCCAATTCTGTTGTTTAATAATATTTATACGCAAATGATGTACCTACGACCTTTTAAGCACCCGATGCGCAAACGATGTATAATCCAAAAATCAAACGATGCACAACTGTACTACTATTATTAAAAAGGTCAAAATTAATAATAGTGACGCGCAAACGACAAGCGGAAATATCCAAGAGAAGTAAAAATTCTTCAATATTTAAGCAAGTGACTTTTGAAAGCCTATTAATAGGAATTTATACTTTTTAAAAGTAAAATATTTCCATTACTTTTCAAATTGCAGAAAAATTTACACAAAAAGAAAAAAAAAATTAACAAAAAAGGTTATTTTATTATTATTCAAAAATTATTAATGTTTAGGACTCGAGACTCATTATTACGTATTTATTATTATTATCTCTAATCTCTAAACTTACATTTTCAAAATACTTAAAATTATTTAAGTATTTTTCTATTTTTTAGTATCACTTTATTAATACTTGGTTGCTTCTGTTTGAAGTTCAAGGATTTTCATGAATGTAATTTAGTGAATTATTTTCTTTTTTTCTTTTTTCATATCTGTGACATTCTGTTATAAATTATAATAATATGTTTTATGAAGTTGAATTCCGCATGAGGTGCATATTGGAGGAACTTCCTTGATCATTAAAAAACCATGGTTAACTTTGTCCTTGTGTATTTAACACGAACTCGTCTTTCTATACAAATGCGGATACAAATGGGCAAGAGCAATAGGACCCCTCCCCCTCGTAGAGTGGTGAATTCTAGCTAGGATGTCTGTTTTCGGCAGCCGATAAAAAAAGATACGGTCGCTAAACCGTCGATAATCAATATGGTCAAGTACCTATACACTATAATATAGCATAGCGTCTTTTTTGGTTTTTTTTTTTTTATCTTAAATTAATTAATTCTTTGTTATTAACTTATTATATATTACAATCTGTACGAATGAATAATAGTTTATTTTTAAGTCATACCTTAGACATATCTTATTGATGTATCACCTACATATAAATAGGCCAATCCACCCAGGACTCCTCATATCACATGACATAGGTAGTAAATATACCTACTCGTACTCTCACCGTAATCACTTATTTTTTCGTCTGTCATATTCGCATCAGTAAACTTAGCCCGTCTAATATATTTAATAATATCGAAAATCTAAAAAGCTACTGTGTGACAGGTGACGACTATACGACCAGAGTATGGGGTGCGTAACGGCGGGGTACGGGTCGATCGGCCCTCGATAATATATTTTAGTCATAACGTAATAAAAAATCCGCACCGGTGTATGTATTATAATATGTAGGTACACCTGAACTCTGGCCGTACAGATTTATCGTAGTGAATTAAAAATAGTTACATCATATTGTGCGTATTGGTAACCGTTTTG
Organism: Aphis craccivora; assembly: GCA_009835225.1. NCBI lineage: Eukaryota > Metazoa > Arthropoda > Insecta > Hemiptera > Aphididae > Aphis > Aphis craccivora. Next base: position 21,316 of record VUJU01003638.1, on the reverse strand, counting down.
TGGTATACATATATGATATCATACGCATCTCGTATTGTATGTCATAATGAAATATACACATATATATGATGTAGGTAGAGGTACGTTGGTTTATCGAACTTTGTATCGATATCGCGCGGTCGCCATAGGCAGACGTAATAATACGAATGCGAATACGAATAATAATAATATGTAAGCAAGCGGGACTTATAACGAGATTACGGGCGCACCGGGTGAAGGGTGCGACGACCCTTCCGGGCCCGACTGACGCGAGCGACATACGCGAGTCGCCGACGCCGCCGTGTAATCCCATTGTCTATCCATATAATATTATACACAGTAACCGAACACACAGACACACACCCACAAATATATATATTTATAGACTATACCGCTATGGTATTATGCATAATATGATATTGTGTGTGTGTGTGTGTGTAATACGCTCGTCACTCGTCATGTATGTATTGTACAATACGTAATACGTATGTACATGCGGCATTTACTGCGAGAGGACGTTTAAACCGGTAACCAAATAACATGTGTGTCGGACAGCAATCGCAGTGGACAGGGACGATATTATAAATTATACTTATATAATAGACTTCAGCAAAAACAGAGTAGGTACGACGTATTATTGTCGTGTTTAACAGCTATATAATCGTTTTTGGTGCAACGGAGGCGTAATATCGCGAAGACCACTGTACGAGGGTAATTGTACCGAAATATTATTTAGCTATAATATGGGGGATACGATACGTCATAGGCGTACCGGTGATATTTTTCATTTAATTTTTGTTATTTTGATCCGAGGCAGTGTAGTTAAAAAAAAAAAAAATCATAATCTAGTTATATATACCTAATATTACACGGAAAAAAGTTAATTACAATAAAAATATTGCATTTTTAAAAACACATATGTTTATAGTGATACAATACATATTGTACAAAAGAATATATTATACTGAAATGAGTAAGTCAAATGAAGAGTTTTTAGTTAAAATAAATAATAACCGGTTTAATATTTTAAAATGACTGGAAGCTTCAACCCTTTACAGGATACGCCGTATTATCGTAGGACATAGGTTATACGTATATAAGCAACAACATCTATAATATTATTGTGTTAATATTATAACTGGAAAGCTATTTGGTCGAATGGTTTAGTAACCATGTTATTCGTGAAAATATAATATACACTGTAGGTACGTTGTAAAAAATACGATGGTTTGAAACGTGATTTCAACGCTCAATTAGGTACTACTCGCGGTTTTAGCACGAGAGGGTACCTGTATTATGCTACTGTTACACTAACTGCAGAATTGTATAATATTATTTAGTAAATTCAGTTGACTTGAATTTGATGAGTAGTAAAATTCAAAACAACAAAAACAAACAATAAAGTTCACAGTTTATTTCCTTTTTATTTTTATTAAATCATTTGTTGGATATCTTGACTCACCTTCAATAACAAAGGTTGTGTTCACTTATTTACCTATTTAATTTAAATCACGAACAAAGTAATAGATTTTCAAATTTTTACAATGACATTCTGAACTCTGAAGTACTCGGATAAGTTTTTCGACTTTCCGTAGCCTATAGATATCTTTATAATATCATATGACAAATCATTAGAAAAATTACCTCACAAAATTAGACGTTTTGAAAGAAGTCAATAGGTAATAATATTTTAAAAAATATTGTGAAATTATTATACGACTACTGAATATTATATTTACACAGTGAGTAGGTGGATAAAGTATAACTAAAGGATACGCACATTCGATAATAATATAATATTATTGTGTACCTACTGTCGGTGAGTTTCAATAATTCTTAGTATCGAAAGAGGTAGTAATTGTAGAGATCATCCCATGGCGATTTTTAAAAATATTTTTCATTTTTTATTTTATTTTTATTGTGTTTCTGATGATTTATGGGCAGTGTTTATATTTTATAGAAAATAATGCGTCTTACGCGTGTCACGCTGTTTCAGGGCAAACAAACAAAATAACCTGAAACCTATTATATATAAGTAAACGCGGCGTGTGGTCGTAGTTGAATGGTTTTTACTTTTTAGCCGAAAAGACCCTGCTGCAGTAAGGCGCAATTGAATTTGGATACCTATACTATTTAAAATAATTTATAATTCAGTGTTACATAACACTACTTCGTGGCGGCTATATTATATACTTTTGCAGAAGATTTTGCGACCATGCTCTTTCATCAGTTTAGGCAATATGTCTGATGTAATTGTATGTATTTTAACTATTTTTACTCATAATACTATATATACTAATATATTACTATACTACCTGTAAATAGGTTTTTACAAACCGTTTTTAAACGTAAATAATATTAAAAAGTGTTTAAAATAATTTCTGTAAATGTATGAACACCCCTAAGATATCCCAGATGTTTTCCTAAATGAGCCCTTTGTATTTAAGGCTGTTAATCTAGAATACATTTTGAAGTACTTTTATAAAAATAATAAAATATTATAAATAATTATAATGGTAGTATAGATATTATTTTGCGAATTTAAATATTTTTCCATATGCACTTAATTAGCATTTGGAAAAATGAGAGATCCATAATACACACTATAAATTTAAAATTGTATGAAAACTCTTGTTATATTATTATTTTAAACGTGAAATCGTGTTTCTCACCTGTTTGAGCTATATTTATCGCAGTGGAGTCCTTGGACAAACTTGGTAAATTTTGCATTATACCCATTATACATCAAACATATTATTATTATTGTGTAATTTGTAAGAATATTTTAAATTATTCAGAATTTTTTGTAGGTTTTTAGTATTTACGTACACATGCACACACATTATAGTATATTATATGAATATGAGATATGTACCATGCATACGCACATCTAAATAAATATTGTAATAATACGTACGTATGACGTGCAGTATTTGTAGATTTCCAAAAATCTAAGTCGTAGTTAAGCTTTGGTAAAAATATTTGCGTTATGCGCAGTTTTACAGAAATGCGCTTTGTATTATTATTGTTTTATATTTTCTACTTATTAGATTGTGTGCACGTATTATATATATAGTTTCCCATTGGTGGGAAGAGGGGGAACCGAATTTCCGACCTCCGGATTCCCAGAGAAGTCATGTGTAGGTATATAAGCGGTCGAGGGGGCGGTTCGTTGGATTGTTTTTTTTTTAAAGTTTCCAAATAAAACCACCGAGGTGGGAGTGGCCATCGTCCGGTGACAAAGTTACCGTGGTAACGACACGATGACTCTGTACATACTTACACCTATATATACCTCGTGGTCGGAATGAAAGCAGGGTGGAGAGGGATGATTCGAGCTTATTCGGTCGTCCGACGCCGTCGGCGGCGGTGTTTGACATGCCAAAAACCGCGGTGGCGGTGCGAATGTAAATGAGCCACGTCGTCATGTATCGTCGTCGTGACTCCGCATGCCCTTCGGCCGCTTGTCCCAATATACAATATATATATATAATATTTGATTAAAATTCATAATAATATTATAATATATTCGGCGAGCAAACAGCCAAACCTCTGGGTGTGACGGCGATTGGCGTTAGTGAACGTGAAGAGGATGACGAGGAGTCGAGGAAATTGCGTTTTTTTTTTTTTTAGTTTTATTGTTTTTATACGCACGACTGTAATCCCCTCTACCGTCCTCGAACTATCAATCGTTGCGGTAAAGTATATATAGCACCGTTTTTGTTTCTGTTCGAAATTATTTCTCTTTCCACTCATAAAACGTATATATATATATGTATTATATTATTATGAATACTACGACGTAGCAGTGAAAAAATAAATGTATTTTAATATAAACGACCCTTCCTCCATCAATTTTTTTGTCGAGGAATTAACGTTTGGTGTGAAAAAAAGGACAATCGTTATTATTCGCATAAAGAGAAAATCTTCGGGTTTTTTTTTTTTTTTTTGTTGCGAAAGGAATAATAATTATACGAATAGATTTTAATATTTTATTGATAATTGCGCCTTCGTGTCTGAATTTTTTCTTAACCCTCGAATAAATTAAATTTTAATTCACTGTTTTTATTCGAACAATTCAAATAATCGCCGAAACTGTTAAACTGCCGTCGACTAGAATTACTATTGGTTTTCGTTTATAATTTCCGTAAACAACTTCAATAAAAAGTAGTACAATGTTTGTATTATATGTATATGGTCGGTATACTAACTTTTAGTGTTTTATACCTAACCTAACTGGCTACTATACATCATTGTGACATTATCATACCTAAAAATTTCCAGTGATAGAAAATATTTAGTTATAATGATAATAATAATTTGTTAGTTATAAACAACAATAATTAACGGTAATGATAATTTGTTAATGAATGAAGTTTGATTTGCGAATTTTACGGCTTCAACACTTTAAAAATATTATGCACGGACTCATTATTCGTCGATTGATCGCGACAGTTACTCGGCATTCCCCTTACAAATGTTTAACTTCCCGGAAATATATTTAAAAACCATATCATTATTATAATTTGCATTCAATGCAAATCATTAATGTCAAGTGAATAGCTTCTTTTGTCATATGACAAAAATATAATAATATGATTATATTTTTTGTTTGGTTTATATTTAGGAAAATATAATTTGATTATAATAAATTAATAACACATAAGTAAACAGTAAATAATACTATAACATGACTATTTTTATCATCAAGTTCATAAAATAATTTATTTTAATTAAATAGAACGAATAGTACATAGAATCTAGATAATATTGCTATAGTCAGATTATAAATATCAATACTTACTTATAAGTTTACCAGTACTTGTATTAGTTCACAATTTTTTTTTTTTTTTAGTTAAATTATTTGATTAATTTAAGAACTTTTTGCGTTTGTTATAAATTAATAAACTTAAGAAAATTCAAATTATAACAAAAATCCGAAGTAATTGAGCGTGTATAATGCATATTTGAATATCTTATATTTTCTATATTATATGAACGTTGTACACAGAATCTTTCATGTTAAGAAGTATACGAGTAAACAAATAGTATCGGAATCTATTGAATAGATTTTTCATGAATAACTTAAGGTGTAAAAAGCTTGTACAAAATTAGTAAATGTTGTTTTTCTATAACATTTAGTTTTTATACTCATATGAATCTAAGTTACATATTACAGTATATCAACTAAAATGTTGTGCACATTTAAATTATAAATAGGCAAAATTTTGTTGAAAATTTATATAAAAAACCAACTTCATCAAATTGAGAATGTTTACTGTTTATATTAAATGCTTATGGAAAAACTGTAAAGGCTAAAATGATACAATTATAAATAAAATGTAGGTACCTATATTTTTTTACCAACAAACTTTTTTTTACCAGGCATATAGAATCTATAATGGATATTTTTATTTATTTTTTTATATGTTTATGAGTAATCAACCATAAATCATAAGTTTTGAAAAACTTTTTTAATCAGTTATTGATCTACTTTAATGTTTTACATGCCATATTATAATGTTGTCTACCTTTAAAATACAATAGGTATATATAAGTTATAAAATTCTTGTTAATTATTTGTTTAATATATAATATTATTATAGTATTATTGTTAAACTTTTTCAATATCTAGGCGCTTAATTATAATTTATTTCAAAACTGCATTACCTACTGCATTAGTATCATTTTTGATGAGTAAATTATATACTTATGAGTCATGAGTTTATGTTGAATATTTGTATTTTCTAACTTAATAAATAACTAATATGAAACAAATAATTATATATATCTTAACATTTCTGTGATTGTCAGTCCTTTTAGGGAATTTGATTGTAATAATTGAACATGTTCAGTGGAGTCTATTAATTGTTTGTAGAATAAATAAAAAAATAACCGCTTTACAAAGCACCATATGTGAGTAAAATTTGCTAAATTACATATTTACACATTAAGAGCAAACATTTCTTCCATAATTTTAGAATGACATACAATAATAAAATAAACATAATGTTTTTTGATTAACATAAAATATAAAACACTATCTTATATCGTTAAATTGTAGGAAAAGATGAAGATAACACATATGCAAGTATTATATATTTATTTGGAGTTTTTTTTTTTTATATAATTTTGATCATATAAATTAGCCATTCAGACACTATTAAAAAAATCAAAACAGGTTTTATATTTTTTTGAGAAAAGTAGCAAATAGTACATTATAGTACATTTCACTTGAATAGGTTTTAGTAAGTATCTATATTCTACACCTTAAGTATAGGTGCTAATAATATTAATATCATAGTAATGAAATAGACATTTTTGAAATACCTATTCGATTTTTCCAAAACTTCATGATTAAATACTACTTAAAATGTATATTATATATTGAAAAAAAACTTGAATAACAAAATCAGAGGTTTTAGTATAAAATTATTAAGGCTCTAGTTATGGCATTGACTAGCTGCAGTACACTATGAATGTTCAAAAAAAAAAAAAAAAATTAAATAGGTAAACGCAGTAGTTGTGACACTTTTAGGTTTTAATGTAAATAGGATATTATTACATCATTATTTTCATCGCAATATCGCACATAACGAACCGTTTCAACAAAGAATAATTTATAGCTCTTATGGACATTTTTATTAAGAGTTAATCATACAGGTATTATTGTAAAAAATGAATTTTTATCATTTTTTTTTCGCCTCAAGATCTTTTTTCTTTTTCTTTTTCTTTTTTTTTGATATTTTAATTTTATTTTTGTAGTGTTTAATATTTTAACTCAGACGTAAGGTTTATTTTTTTGGTGATTATGGATTGATTTTTGTATTTTAAATTTTTAATAGATTTTAAAAGAAATTTAATAAATTGTAATAAGATACGAACCCATTGTTTTTTCGTATATCGCAGTAGCATTATCAGTTAAATAGTTCATAAACTTAATATTCTTTCCGTATATTTTTTTTCCAACAAAAAAGTCGCATTTAAATGTTATTATATCAACTTTGTCCACACATGAAAATAGCACGCTAGACATACTCTTCTACTCTCGAGTGATATGATATAGAAAAAGACTGAGAAAGTTGTTTCAATAAAAACTAATGGAAAAAAAATATTGATCTTCATAACAATAATAATTGAAATTTTTTTTAAAAATAAAAATATATGCTTCAATTATTATAAATTATAACGAATAACTTAACATATCTGTTTTCAAATTATTGTTTTAATTTTATGCATACCGAATAATCATACTCATTAATTTGTCTACTTTTTATTTTTAATTATACATTTTTAGTGTATAGAATTATAGCAAATAAATGGCGACGTTGTATACCAAATCATGCGAAATCGAGCATCGTCTATGTTCATTAATCAGTAGTTATTAAAGTCTTCATGATTCCGCGATAATTTGCAGAATCATTCTCTGTACCTACCGATTCTGTGGTCTAGTTGTTAATTGGATCACGACGAAACATGTCAGTACTGTGTACATACATTTTAAAATGTTATACGGCATCGGGGTTGTTATAACGACGGTGTATTTATTACAAAGACGTGCCTTTTGCCGGGTTGTCGTCAACATATAGTCAACATAATATATATGTTTCAATTACGATGTACAACGTGATTGCTAATACGCACTTATTGTAAAGTTGTATATCTATATTACACGGCACCTCGGCGAATGGGTTGAAAAACACGCAGGGAACCGAAAACAAACCGAAAACCTGTGGTGTAATTGGTATTCCCAAATGACTGTAATGTACATAATAATATAATACATCCGACTGCGTATTTATGTATATATATATATAGAGTGTAGCTATATAGTAAATACAATATTATATATTATGCGCATATTAGGGTGTGGGTTCCGGACGACGTGCGCGTTATACGTATACGGCGATCGACCCCACAGACAAAATGTATATACATGTGTACGCGATAGGGAGTGCAATCATGGTGCTTCGATTGACCCCGCGGTCACACTCTTTCATTAACTTCGCGGGCGGGTTGATTATATTATGTGAAGACGGATCATCAATTTTTATAGATCGACCACTTGTCGTTCTTACACCGCATGTACCGTAATAATTTTACGCGTTTGGCTATGATGGCCACTAAAAACCGTAGAACTTATATTATAGTGCATGATTATAATATTTTGATAAATTTATATAGAGACTATAAAGTATATGTATGTGTTGCACTCGGAGTAAACACAAGTGCGGGTAATAGCTATATCAGGAAATATATGTCACGAATTTTCTAGAAATATGCATAGATCGCGAGGGAAATAAAATTAGTGAGCATATATAATAATTATCTCAATACGATCAACGAATGCCGAATAGTACAAGCTCAAATAGTCTCGGGTATGTAGGTTATACAATAATATATACATGCGTAGATATATAGTAAAGGTACTAGATTGGATGTGGGAAAAACTAAATTGCAAAATCACGAAAAAATACTTATTTATTTATTTTATCTGAGGTATCGATCCAAATGATTTATCATACCATAATATACGCCACCCAACTTGACGAGTTTATGCCTACACGTTATTGTTTTATAACTTTTTGAGATTTTTATACTATGTTTAAGGATTTTTTGAAGATCACATTTTTCTACTGTAATTTATTTAGTGAACATTTTTTCTAAAAACATTCACTTATCAAAATCAAAACTCGATAAGTTTTAAGTTATTAAACTTTGTCTACTAAGGTCAATGGTTTTATGGTGGTACCTAACGGATTTAAAAGATATGGGGGCTCTGGTGATTCAAATATTTTAATGAATGAATAATATTAATTTATTAATACTTACAATTTATAAAAGTTGTTAAATTATTAATTACTAGATTCAATATTGCATCTATTTTTATTTTTGCAGTAAAACCATTTTTAAGGACTATAAATTATAATCTTTATTAAAAACATTTCAATAACGGAGAAACTATTCGTTTGAATTCTAAATTATGTGCTAAATAATTTACAGTAAAAAGGCAGGGTTCTTGCTTGAAAAACAGAAGTTAAAGTATTGCTAGAAAACACTCTTTAAGAAGTAAACAAATTCTCAAGAATTTCAAAAATCAGAACTTGAATAAATTGAGTATCAAATGAAAAATTGGGGATGATCACGCTCAGTGGATCACCCTGTATATAAGCACGTATTTACAATTTAATAGAATATAAATTGTACAACCGTCTAAATTATGCGTGTCGAAAATATAATGTAATGTATACGGTAAACGCGTATAGTCGTGACTATTATAATAGATGTATATACGAAGAAGTTTTTACGATGTTAAATAAACGCGAAATAAGAATATATATAGGTACTTTGGTCGGCACACACGCGGCAATAAAAATTGGAAAAAAAAAAAACACCTAACCTCGATTTTGTACTCGGATTACGCGTGCACGGTAGCCAGAAGTCGTAATAACCACTATACATATTTACGTGTATATTATAGTATAATAAGTACCTATATAATATTTTTTATACAGCGTTCGCATCGATCGGAGAGATTTATATTATAATTTTATTTCTGTGTCGTTTTTGCGCGCGTGACGCATTGCAATGCGCGTGGGAACGTATTTTTTGACGATTGCATAATAATATTATATTATACAGACTCCGCGGGCGATCTCTTGCTGCGTCCCGAGTAGGAGTCGCGTGCGAGAGACGCGGACTCCACAGTCGGCGGCCAGCACACACGTTGTACACATATAGTCGTCGTCGTCGTCCTCGTTGGCCGTATCCTTTGCGCGCGCGCGTATAACGCGATCATTCCAGTCCGCTGACAGCTTCCCAGTGCGGTGACATCTCACACACGCACACTATACGTATAATATTATATGGATGTATGTGCGCATTATACATATTCAGCGGGCAGAGCAGGGAGAGGGTGGAGCAAAAAAAAAGAGACTTTTTCCACCTGACCTGAGTCTTTCGATGCGCGCTTCCCGCGGCACGAACGGACACGTGCGCCACGCAACCGCCGCCGTGTACATACTATATAACATAATACATAATATAATAATAATGTAACAGGAGTTACAATAATAATACGAGTAATACGACGATAAATAATAATGCACGTGTGGTTTTTTTATTCTCTTCAAAAGGCACGTCACAATAATGCTGTAAATGTTAAATTTATGTATAATGTATATTAACGTATATAAATATACATATGAGTATAATGCAGTATTATGATGTTTTAATCTGCTAATCTTTTACACGCCACCCCGTTCACCCCAAACCCTGTATAGGTGCCTATCGTACGCTATTAATGTTATAATTATATTAGTGCCTAAACGCATCATCGAGTCCTTTGCCACTGCTGCAGCAGTAATCAGTACTTATAAACTGTATAATTATACCTATATAATTTAAAACAGTGATAGTGATTTTAAACTGCTTTTAAAAGTATAATTTTTTTAACTTATAGTTCTCAATAATTTAAATATTTTTTTGTAAGATAAATTTTAAATTTAACTGAAACAAGAATAATATATATCTGCTAAACAATATCATTGTTAATATGGTATGAAATAAAACAAAAAAGGGTGGGCAAACGGGCACTATTCTGTTGTATATTAGATGTAGAGTGGGTTACTATTATAATATGTGTGTTGAATTTGAACTCGATGTATTTTTGCATATAAAAAATAATATATAACAATGAATTAAGTCTAATATTTGTGATATGTTTTTTTATATAACTATTAAAGTAATTTCTTTTAAATTTAGCAGTAGGATGATATGATTTTTTCCGAAAATATTGTATTTATTGTATTATTAGTATTTAAATATACCTAATAATAATATATTTATTTTATACCATATTTGTAATCAACTTTTATAATTCAAAATGTAATAAAATATTTTTGTAAATATGGCACAATAGTAAAATAGTTTCATAGTATAAAAATATAATATCTTTAAATAGGACAGTAACAATTTCGTTTAAATTTAAACTTAAATTGTCTATAAAAAATAATTGTCTTTAAACATATATTTTTATATTTAGTGGATCAATATGAGTTAGGTACTTTTGAGGAATCTTGTGTTTAGTTTTAAAAACTTAGATATAAAGATTTTATGAATTTTCAACTACAAAATAGTTAAAAAAATTTTGGAATTTTGATAAATTTTGTTAAAAATCTTAATTTAAATATATAAAAAAAATTTAATATCATCTACAGTAATTTGTTTTTGAGTTAATACATTACAAAAAAAATGACGGAAAATCGGATTTGAGTAAAAATTTTCTGATTATTAGAAAATCATAAGAACATTTTTCCTTTTGACACTCCAAAGTACCAACTAAATTCATTTTACTTCTAAAAACACCCTCATTTTAGAAAATCGGAGCAATTTTACTACCCTAAAAGATTATGATTATAGACATAAAACACACATAATTGTAAAAATCACATTCATCTCCGCTCTGAATCTAAATCTAAAATAATTTAATTGGTAAATGTTGCAATGTGTTTTTTCTTTTTATAAAACAATTTCTTTCAAAAAATTAGCTTTTAATAATGTATAGGTTAGTTTAAGTAAACACTATTATATGAATATGATTTATAATTTATATTATCAAATTTATAAAATAGTTATCTGACCTTTTTTTTTCATTTATTTAAATAGTATTAAGATAATAAAATTATACATTTTTAAAGTAAATTACTAATTTAAAAATGTAATTGATTACTAAGACAGAAACGTAACATTTAAGTTTGTATACTACACAATGTATAGTATTAAATAGCAACCATTTAAACTGTGCTAGTTGAAATTACTAATTTTTTTTTTGTTGTGTGTTTGTTGTTATAGAGAAACTACCGAAAACATCGTAAGGTAAGTTTTAAATATTTAAGTCATTAGTCAATAGCTGATTTAAAATAAAATTAATTTTTATAAGTTGCCGCTTGTTTTGATTTTTAACTACATTTAACTTTTATAGTTTTCCTCTTGTAGTCTTGTCTAAGTACATTTTACAGAAAATTTTTATAGTACAAGTGAATGAAAGTAATAAATAATTTAACTATTCACTATAACACGAATTTATTAAGCATTTTACTTAAATTTTTTAGTCATTAGTTGACATTTTTCATAAATAACTAAATAGCTGTATAAATTAAATTTTTATAAATTGTTAAAATTAAGAGTCTTGTTTATTATGTAAATATTAAATGCTTATAATGTTTATTTGCATTTTTTTTTTTATAATTTATGATGTAAAAGAATGAAAATAACAAAATTTTATTGATATTAACTGTTAAGTAAATTTATTAGTTAATTATTAATTTTTATACTTATAGTCAACACATTATTATAATTATAGTTAAACTGTATATAGGTATATTGTTGGTATTTCGTTGAATTTTAAATTTTCTTGTCACGTTTTATTATTGTGCAAACGAGGTCTTGGATATACAATTTACCAGAAACGAATTTAAAGTTGTCCTAGAGACTCTCCAATTTTAAACTCAATTATTTAGGATGGATGTTTGTTATTCAGTTTTGTTGTAGAAACAAACGTGTTTATCATAGGAAATACATTTGGTCTATTTAAACAGCAAATAAAATATATTTCGGTTGTTTTATAAGTGTAAACTTGAGATTTTACAGTTTTAAGTGTATATAGTATGTACTATACTATTGTTTTTTATGTTTATTTTAATATATTATATTATACGTATGACTGAATATGTATAGGACATACCTAATTGTACAGTTTTAAACATTATTTAAGTGGATAGGTACCAACGCGTATGTGTTTCTCGGTCTTACAAACGCATGACAACAAATTTGTTCAGCAGTTTTAATTTTGTGTAGAATATTTTATAATAAAGTGAATTTATTTATTATTAAACTTAAAAGTAAGTACCTATATTGTCCGTGTTTAACGTTGGTTATTTTTACTATATTTTAAGTTAAATTGTAAAATTGTTTTAATTCCCTTTATTATTTTATTATTCCCGCAATTTTAAAATATTGTAAAAAACTTATATAAAAACACAGATAATTATATCTTCCCTTTAAGTTTGTTGGTAGGTCATTCTATTATTGAAATGGTACTCAACATTTTAACTGCTAAGGATGCTAAAAACAAATATGCTATTGTGCAAAGACAAAGACAACATGATAGGTGGATGTGGTGTAATCATAACAAAATTTAAAATTCTAATACATAATCATTAAGCAAAAATCAATTAACCGATAGAGTTTGTATGTAGGTACTTAAAATATAATATTAATTGATAAACGTATGTATCTAATATATGTCAAAAATAAATAAATATAAAATTAAACATACTTAAAGTCAGGTATATTATATAAATTTAAAACCCCAAGTAGGTACTATAGATACTTATGATAATTCACTTCAATTTATAAACGTTACTAATTTATCGATTAATGTATTTATAATATATTAGGTAGGAAATATATAAATATATTGTAATTTGCAATCTATTTAATATCACTAATATATCAATGTTGAGTACCTACGTGTAATAGTAAATGATGTAAATATACTTGGGCTAATTTCAAAAAATACAGATTTATGTAACATCTTTGTTTGTATATTTTCCAGGATACAAAAAAATAGTCTTGCAGCGTACTCGCACACTATATACGCATATACACGTATTTATATAATATACATATATAATAATATAATGTATCCTTTGTGCGTCGTGACTTTACGAGGTTGTTTGTGAAATTTTAAGTCACCATTTTCCCTCTCTCGATTCTTTTTCCTGCTGCGTTGTTTTCTTCCGTGAACGTGTATTGCACGTATATAGTGTACATATATACATATATAAATGCAATATATATAGATACACACTGGAGCGCGTGCACGTAAAGTTTTGTACCCCATTTGAAAACCCCGTGAAAAGGGATGAGAAAGAGAACAACCCCAGAGTTTGTGTGCCGGCAATCCCGTATTCCGAGCAAATCGCACGGCAAATTGAATCAACCAGCTCTGGGAAATCCGTCGAGCTGTTCAGTCGACTGGAAAAGGCGTGAACTAAATGCTGACGAAGGCTTTTGATACAATACACAGCGTGCGCTATCGGGTATCCCGGCCCCGTATTTCCAAAACTTCTTAAAAACAAAATCATAATATAGTTACCGTTATAATACACATGCGTGCGCAGAGGTCGAGGTACCTATAGAGTTATTACATACTGAAAAATAAATGCTTGTGGCATTAGCGAACTAAATTTACTTACACAACGACTTTTAACATGTATAGATGATGACGAAGTGATAGCTTGACTGTAAATGCTGCGTCACAATTCACACGTTCTAAATCACGCCGGAGAAGCGAATTGTTTATAATTCGTAATAATAATTCATAATATTGAGCATATTATAGGTACATGAATCTTCTTTTTTATCATGTGTACCTACCTGAATTATAATATAATGTCTGTATTAAAACTACAAATATTCAAAATATTTTATTTATATGCACTGATAATGGCAAAAATTCAATTTACACAATAGGAAACCTGACTTTAAATAGAATTATGCTGTTCAATATAGCCAAGGAGTTTTTTGGACTGAACGAGTTTTGAGTATGAATGCAGTTCGAAATCTAAAAAATATTTTCTCGGAGATCTCCGTGTTGCAACATTAGATTTTTTTTCGATTTTATATTTTAATCCTCATGAGGGACTATGTACCAATATTAAGTTATACATAATAGATTCAGTAAAAAAAAAAAAAAAAATAAACAGCGATAGTTTTCTTTTCTTTTCATTATCAAAAATTGATACTGATTTTTTTACGATACTTAGAATGATGTACAAGTTTATACAGAACATAATCTATACATTTGTATATAATATGTAATATCCTATAATAATATAATTAAATCTATTTTCCTAAAAATAAACCGATTTTAGCTACTTATACATTACTGGAAAATATATTTTAATACATTAAAAAACCAATGTACCGTATATCCGTAAAACATCACATATAATGTAACATATGTCGTAGTGAAATGGTGAACCTTTGTACATATATTATACTAATACGTTTATTACATATCTACATTTGCCTTATGGTACAAATGTACAATATGCTATATTTCTATGCATAAAGTAGGTATATACACAATATAATAATATACCATTTAGAAAGTCGTCTTTAAGTTTCATAGTATTATTATTAAAAAAATTAAAAATAGTACCTATATTTACTAGATATATCGTATAAAATATTTTCTTAAAAAATGTCATCTCAAATGGTTTTGTATTGATACTGAATGTGGTAATAGAGTGGGAGTTATAGGACAATATATTATATACAATAATTTCATACCAGCAATTAATTACTATAACGTCTAATTGACTGCGGGCAGCAATGACCAAAAAAAATTTTGTATCCTCAATTGGGCTTAATATACATTTATAAGTTATTCTAGCAATAATATTAATTTTATAATTGTTTATGTATATTGCAAGTTTTCATATTTTAAGATAAGTTAGTTTATGGGTTAAATATAATTATATTAATTTGAATGAAAATTACGGTATTTTCGTAGATACTTCACTAGCTAATTGAGACGTCTATAAAGTACTTATATTAAAAAGGCCACTGAATGATGGTGGATCTTTAATAGGTACTTTATAGGCTATTCCCTTTCATATTGTGATTTGTGATCTATGATGAAAAACGACGAAAGCTTATAATATTACTTTTATTATTCTAGTTATAAAGGAATAATACTGTTATAATATGTGGTAAATTTTTTAATATTTTAATATTTCAGTATGTTAAATACTATTTAAATCTTTTAATGATATAATAGGACTATAAGATATATTCATTTTATTTTACAGTAGGTTAAAATATTGCACTAATATTAAAATAATTTAAAAATCAAATTATTTAGATTTTAGTTAATTTTTTTTTAAATTTCATCGTATATTCTTATGAATTTATGATACTATTATTATTATACTTAGTGAACGTTAACCTTATATATTAAAATACTTTAAAGTTATAATGCTAAATGATGGCCTATTTTTTGATGGACAATAATTATATAATATTTCCTTCCTCTTAGTAATACTATAAAAAATTATAATAAATATATGGTACACAATTTTATGACGATTGTTATAAAGGGGAAATTTCTAAGAAAATAGGATTTTTAAAAGTAGCAATAACTTTTTTTTCTTTTTATAAATTAGTTTACTTTCAAGTGTCCATATTGCGCTACACCAGTAAAAC
>VUJU01003637.1:9785-24311 GCA_009835225.1 Aphis craccivora | reverse complement strand
AACATAAATTTCTTGGAATCAATATTATTCAAAAAATTTTTCGCGACCCACCAAAAATTTACTGACGACCCCCAAGTGAGTCGCGACCCACACTTTGAGAAACGCTGATCTAACCCAATACATATACCTTTTGCACCAATAAAGGCTATACTGCCGTCTGCCCATATTAAATATTAATAGATGCCCAGCATTCAAGTCAGCTTTTAAAAGAACTACCACAAAGATTCCTTCAAAGTCTTAGTTTGCTAATTCCTATATTAAACCAAATACCAAAAAACAAATCGTCAAACGCCAATAACTGAAATTCTCGACATACTTCTGACATCATTTCACATTTAATCTCAACTCTAAACTCATAGTTCAGTCCTTTAATTTTCCTTCTTTTTTTTTTTACTGAATGTACTCAAGCTTAAGGCTGTATTTATCGTAAATTTAATGTCGTAGAACACTTCATTATTATTCATTATTGGTTTGATTAATTTTACAATATTATTATATTAATAGACTTATTTCTGTTATTTTTATTATTTGTATCATTTTTACCTATATCACGTTAATTTTTTTTTCTTTTCTTATTATGTTAATATATTGTGATATATTATCTTTCAACCTTTGCTGGGTTGTTATAACCTGTTGTTAAACAATATAAATTGTAGTTGTCAAAACTAATAGTTTTATATCAAGTTTACTAAAATAAAAAATAATTATATTGCTTTTTTATTCAATTAACTTAATTTAACTAAGATTTTATACTTTATTTGGTTAAATTAGATCAAAGTATAACTTATACTTAAGTTTATTGAATCATTTTTTTCACTTTTTAGTTTTACTTAGCTATGTAAATAGTTTTATTATAACTTATTAGTACCTTTTTGATACATTGTAATCATATGTCTGTATGTCCATATTTAAAACCAATCCCGCTGAATTATGTTAATTATATTGTCAAGTATAAAAAGTGTGTAAAATAAAAAAAAAAACATTACTACAGTTTCAATCCATTATTTTTTATTATAAAATATGTGATGGTCAACTATAGATAAATTTAATTATAATGAAGAACAGAAAACACATCATACAATAAAAATATATTTACATAGGTATAAGAATTTAATATTAAACTATTCACCATTCACAAACCAAAAGCTGTGAGATATTGAATTATATACATTTGATAAAATATAATAAAAAAATATTTTTATTTTTTAGACATATTTTTATTCAAAAATAAAAAATGTTGATAAAACTATGATGAAATTATTACAAATGTGAACCATATTGTTTATATATTAGGTATATATAATATATATCAGATATCTACATACAATATATTTGTATACAGACGATTATTAGTAATTTCCAACTTGTAAATATACATAGTACACAGGCGAAAACCTTTTATATAAATATTATAAATAATAATAATAATAATAATACAAAAGATGAATTTAAATACACATATACATATATATATATATATGTATCAACGACATTAACATTAGGTAAATATACTTATAAATTATTATGATATAAGTAGTAATTGACTTCTTTATCTTTAATACAATTTAGGTGGCGTTATTCTTAATATAATATACGACTGGTTTGAGGATAGTAATATATACATAGGTACTATAAAATTGTTAATCCTAATATCACAGATTCGCCGCTTGTATATATAACGTGGACATGACGTAAAATAAACCTTAAATTAGCATTCCGTTTCCACAGTCGTATAAATAATAATTAATATTATACAGTAATATAAAACGCGACCATCCGGAAATACTGTGTTCTTCGGAAGCGAGGCCTGTTATATATTATATAAAGGCGATTTTCACACCACCGCAGCAATCATGGGAGCCTCAGTTTCACCCTCGTCGCCTTCCGCGCTATGATTTTCCTCGGCATCCGCTTCATCTTTCTCCGGTGGTACGACAACCATTAAGTATTGAATAAACTTAGTGAAGTCATCTGGGTATTTACATAGAATAAAAAGACTAGATATATATACGATTTCAAAAGGGCTATTGTACACGGCTTTAGATACTATCTTAAACCGTGCTATTGACTATTAATATATAACATCTTCAATCATCTTGATCTATTTATATTTAGATAATATAGACCTCCTAAAAGCTGGTTTATTTTGTTTTTAGTGCACGAGGAAGGGGATGTTATATTCTGCCGGAGAAAAATCATTGTTTGGAGGCAACATTTCAGTATAACAAATAGGTATATCTATGATTATTCAAACATCAATTAATAATTATTATAATTTTAACATACGATGATTTTATGATAGTATATCAGCTAATAGCTATAAAATATATACTCTATAATCTAGCAAGAGAACACGCAACGGCCCGACGAAAATCGATTATTTAGCACAATCACCACATTCTCATGCGATACACTGCTATGTGCCTATGTGAGTTGATCTCGATTATTGGCCATTGAGTGAGATAATCATATTATCTTTTTTTCTCTCACTAGACAGAGTATAGCGAACCTACTATCTCGTAAATCGGAATAAAATAACTAAAATACTAGATATATATTATTATTTAAAATCAACACAATCTGAGCGTTTTTAAAAATTATTTAAACTTATTTATATTTTAAAATAGAAAGAAGTTATAAATTATAATAGTTAGGAACGCATACTTTAAATCTTGAAAAATTGAGATTCTTGGTATAACGTCACGTGTACGAAATATTTGGTATCCATAATGGTATTTACTATGTCGATAACTGGCTGATGCATTTATACAAAGCACACCGTAATATTATAATATTATAATTATATATACGTACCGACTATCGATAATCTCTTTTTCAGGTAAACAAATGGAATGTATATCAAAAACGCTGACAGAATGAACACCAGACCAATGAGGAACTGTGGCTTGGGATCGCTGAGTATGGGCGTGATGAATAAAACGGTAGACACAATGAGCACGAATATCGGAATTACAATTGGCACCTGCGTGAACGAACAAAAAATAAAACGTATAGATGAAAAACGATGAGCTTTCCACCGATTTGCGTAGCATGCACAAAAGATACAATTTTTTTGTAGAAGCTACATACTTCTTGCGGGGCAGTTACGGCATCTATAAACATATACCTATACGCCATATATATAATTTGGTTTTACCTATATATATATTATTTGCGAGTTTGTGTGTATGTGCAGAGCTGTATATATATATAGGATTTCATTTCGTTACCGTAAACAATGCCGTATCATATATTTGATCATCATCGTGCAGGCGGAACAAAGATTTTAAATACCCTCCTAATTATTCGAAATATTATTATCTATACCTATAAACAATTGGACACTAGTAAAAGAAATATAAATCACGGAACATTAATAAAATGTAATATTATTTTAATATAATTTTACACCGCATCCAGTTAGATGCGGTAGGAATTTTAAGTCCTTTGAGGACCCTGAACAATCGATTTATTCGATTCAATATACACACATAAGATGAATATTTTCATCATATTGTTTTGCAGCATATACACATTTGACGCACTGAGTCATATATATAAAGCCCATAGTAGGACATTGAAGAAAACGTTACTAAATTATATTAGGTATACGAACTGTATCGCCACCATAAAGGTGACAAACGAAATTTTATAACGACCCGGAGCAACAATATATAATTGATCTATCGAATCGATGTAAGATGAATAATTTCATCACTTTATTTTCCCCCGATGTATAGAGTATCCTATAAGTCCATAGTAGGACACGGGAGAGACATTATTTGGCACCACCATAGAGGTGATAGATAGCATTAATGTCGTTATTACGACAATATAATGATGTGTTTACTTTGAATGGACGTTTAACGTCTCTTTTGGTATAACGCATCACTATTAATGCCGCCATGGAGATACCGTAGAACATCCACACTAAGAAGCTAGCGAACTCTATTAACACCACAATGTCTCCACACAACAGACAAATTAACGTGAGCAAGCCCTGAAAAAGAAACATTAAATTGTTGTAAAATTGTAAAATACAAATTAAAATTAAAATTTAATTTTTTATATATTATTATATATTAAGTACAATGTCTTAATTATTAGCATACCTGTAAAACTACAGCGGGAGCGGGCGTTAGCTTTTTTACGCTCACGTAAGAGAAAACTTCCAACATTTGACCTTCTCTACTCGCGGCGAAACACAACCTACAACGACGATAATTTTTTAAAAAAATAAGTCATAGTGAAATATGTAATATACGTATGGCATGAAATATGAAATTAAATATTTTGACTAGTGATCCGGTGACTAACCTGGTTATTCCAAATTGGACACTGAGTGCACAACCAAATGTTGCCATTGCTACACCGAGCGGAATAATAAAACTAAAACTTCCTAGTGCTCGAGTTCCGAATTCCTAAATATTAAAAAGTTCAAAATGATTTTAAGTAAAAGAATTCAATTATTAAATCGAGTATCGACTTTGCTGTAGTATATACTTACTACCGCTACCGCCTGGACTGAAGTCATTTCTGCGACCGACAGGACTGTTAAGTACGACACGTTCATCAGAACATAAATCATGGTAACAAACGGTACCGCCAAAAGAATACTGAGCAGTATGTTTCTGAAACAAGTAAAATGTTGTAGCAAGCCGTGATAGAAATAAAATGTATAGTCACGCAAAAAAGTTGTATGTACCTTTGAGGATTCTTGATTTCTTCGGACACCACAGTCGTAGCCGTCCTGCAACACGCACGCGTTTTATTACAACATAATACGGTTATAGCTTTTCATACTAAAGAGTTCTGAATTTATAACGAATGCAGCTATTTTTTTTTTGTTGAGTGTATGTATCATTGTAAATAATTTTTTTAATATTTTTTATACCATTTCTTCGGTTTCTTTATTTTTTAAAAAATATTTTCTACTCAGTATAATATGCAAAACATACACATTTTACTATAAAAACTAACTAAATTAAAATATTTAAAACTATATTTTATTATTGATCCATTTAAAACAAAATACCTTTATTACCTCAATTTCCTTCAAAAGTCTACCACTAACTGGCATAATATGGTATGACATGTTTGTTAAATTGTTATATTACATTTGAGGGAGTAATGAAGAGGGAATAGGAAGAAAACTCTAGTTAATATATAATTGCGTAAGTATATAAATAAGCTAGGAACGCAATTTTTTTGGTGAAACAAAGCACCTTTACTATTTTATTTTCAAGTCAAGTTATAACGGTGGTCGGGGGGTCACGATCACTTACCATCCATCGTATGCCCATAAGCCGCTATAAAAAGCTATCGGCAGCGTGTCTATGGATAACGTCGTGCCTTCGAAACCGGTCATCAAATTCTTAGTATTTCCTACAGTGATAAACAATAATAAAAATACGTTAATTAAGTCAATATTCGAAAACAAAAATCGTCGTTAAAATATACTAATCACTCACCTAGATAGAGTTGATATATTCCACCTACTATAACAAATATGCAGGCAGTGACTTTACATATAGTGAACACATTTTGGATTTTTATGAAACACTTGACACTAGTGTAGTTGATAAACGTTATGATACCTTTAAAACAAAACCGATAAAAATATCATAAGATATTATTGCTTGTACTTAGTTAATAATAACAAAAAAGAAAAGATTTAAACACTACGTATGTCTGCACTTACCGAGTGCAAGTATGCTGACAGTCTTTTTCACTGTGTGTTCGGATTCGGGCGTCATGTCAGTCAGAATGCTGAACGGCCGGATGAAGTATTCAGAGAACGTCAAAATAATGATGGCCACCTCGGCTGGACGAACGTACATGATGCTTACCCAAGAGTATATAAAACTCGGTAGAGGTCCCCAGAACTTATGCATGTCAGCGAATGCAGACTGATAGAAACTGAACTCACCTCCCGACTTATTGACCACCGTGCCAAGTTCGGCGTACGACATGGCACCTAAACATTATTGAGAATAAAACGATTGTAAATTTATTCTAATAATATATGCAGAATACATGCATATTATCTACATGATCTAAAGGAATTATAGTTTAAAAAATATTTACCCAAAAGCGATAACAGCCCGCAAGATGCCCAAATTACCAGACACATGCCCACAGAACCTGTGTTCTTTAACGCATTGGCCGGAGACACAAATATTCCTGATCCTATAAAGAAAAAAATCGTACATTGTTATAATTTAATTTCAAATAAAAGTCGGCTAATACATAACTTTATATTTGTTATTTATATAATATGTAACGTAACTACTCACCCAACATTACGCTGATAATAAGACAGACGGCACTGAATAGGCCTAGTTCTCGGCGTAATTTTACGTTTTTCGGTATCGATGTCATTTTTATTTCTTGGAATGTATAGACGAATAAAATATATTTTTACCTGTAACAAAAATACAAGTGGACTACAAGTTAGTATATTATACATATCATTTTTTATTGCGGTTTGTTGTCATTAACATGAATTTTTAGTTGAGCAACGGTTGAAACGTACGAATAGCTTGTTAGCGCGATCGAACAGTTTGTAACTAACAAAAATTATTTAGTTGGTCAACTATTCAAATGTATATATAGTATATGAGTGCATTGTCATATAGTTCTTTAAAAGCCAGCTATGAAATTAATAAACTGTTCCGCGACTAAAAATTACATATTCGAGACCAACTTTAACAATTTTATAATTTTATTGGTACAGTAATGTGCTTAGATTCGGAACGTAGAAAGTATTTGTTTCTAAGTGAAAAATGTTATTTCTAGTTAGTAAAACAGAAGTAGTACTATATAGTACCTACTTTTCTTAATAATCAGAAAAAATTAAAAAGTGACAACAAATCAAGAAAACAGGGATATTATGTTTTCGTTGGAGACGTAAATTAAGGAATTAATGTTAATGACTACATTATATATAGGTAGTTATAATAACAATATTTACGATCAAATTAGATAGTATACAATATTGTTTAGGAAATAACGTTAATGTTCATTATTTTAGGTCAACACAGTGCAGCGTTGTTTTAAATTTCTAATCAAATTAAAAAAAAAATGTTGTTAGACAAAATCATCAATATTGTCTATCAAGTATTAGACATTCAAATAATTTCTTAATCATAGTTGCGTGAATAATATATTAACAAAATATTTTATTTTTACGTTGGCGATACTAATGTAAAACATTCATGATATTAGCTAGTCATTTACGTTATTGCCCAATTTACATCATTTTAGAATTTACAGTATAGGCACTAGGCAGTGTTGAATCCAGGTATACTTCCGGGGGAGGGAGAGCAAATGCCCCCCCTGAAATTTCTTTCGCACCTCCTGACAAATACAACTTTCAACCATTTGTACCTATTTATTAAATGCACAATACTCGTAACGATTACCGCACCTAATAGTGTTCAATAAAATATAATTTATTTATTTCGATGTTTTTATACCGCATTGCTAGTATAGGAACTATCTACTGGATGTATCACTATTCACCAATGAAAAAAGTGACCACCCCTAGAGAAATTGTCTGGATTCAACAATGGTATCAGGACTGTAACTGGAAATTAATTTCAGGAAGGATTTTAAGCCAAAAAATTGTGTTCTAATTTTATTATAATATTCTATAGGTAATTTAATACAGCATACCCTCGAGCATACCTAACCATATAGTATAGTAAAATATAGTAGCCTACCTCAGTCAGATTAACCCACGAAGCTAAGTTGCTAAGTACATCATCACCTTTAAAACTAAGAACTAAGGTACACTAAAACCAAAATACACTATAACTGCTGTCTTTTATATTATTTTATTTTTATACGGTCGAAATCGGGTAGTATTATACATATATAATATATAATAGCCACCAGCTACTATAGTAAGTAACATTAATATTACTATCCTCATAGATATATGGCGGTATATATCGTCTCATCCACAGAAAACCATGTTTTTAATACAATCATTTATCATTGAATTCAAATTTAGACGATTTATCATAGCAGCCTAACCTATTCAATGACCATATACAACCTATATAACAGAGCAAGTTCCAAGGTTTTTATGCATAACATAATATGTATAAATAAAATCATTTCATCATATTATTATAAACTATAGATTATAGTAGACTAGTAGACACAATTTAAATAAAAATGTATAATAATAATTACTATCTACATTACACAGGCCACAATACCACAACACGTGATATTATTCAAACGGTATTCTTATAATTTATAAAAAGATCGGATACATTTGAAAAATTATATCAGTAGCCAGTAAGCATTCATTTAAAAGGAATTCTCGAACAATTATAGACACAAAAATAGATAAAAGTATACAGATCAAAATGAAATTTCGAGAAAAAACTTCCCTGCGTCATTGCAGATACACGAATAATTCATATTATACATTGTATTATGTATAGTTGTTATCGTTTATAATACTAAACGTTTATATATTATTATTTGCAATATTTCAAACAATTTTATTTTTTGTGTGGTCTTAAAAATTTTAAAATGTTTTTTTTCAATTAATATATTGTTATCTGCCTATAATTATTACGAATATCCGCTTTTTTCTGATAACTAATACCACGTAATAATATTTTACCAAGCACTAAACAAAGTTATATTAATTAAGTGTAGATCTTAACTCATAAGAATTGAAAATAAATATATAGGTACCTAACACTTAGATATTAAATATAATTAATATCAATCTAACCTCGCGTGATTTCCGCATGTGAACATTTCGATAACCTCGTCTCGGTAACCTATTGAATAATCTTTTACACGAATTCATTAGGTGAAACTTAACTGTGTGTTAATTTGATTAGTAATATTATACCTATGTAAATGATTCACCTTGAACTTTGGTTAACCAAAGGATGGATTAGTTCAGAAAGTGACTTTCAATATCAAATACGTTTTACGTTTTAGATTCTGAACGAAATGATTATTGGTTTAATAATGACGAGTTTTTTTAGTGGAAAAATGCTTCTATCATAAATTTTAAAGACAGTTCTGGTAGAAAATCAAGTATATTCTTTAAAGGATCTAAAGAAGAAAATTGTACCTACTTTAAAAGATTAAAAAAAAATAAACAAAAAAAAAGTGGGTAAGTGGGTACCGCTCTGCTGTACATTAGGTGCCGTATGGATCATTATTATATATTATAAGAGTGTTAAATTTGAATCCAATAATAGGTATCATTGTATACGAAAAACGATTCTGAACGAAGCTGATTTATCAGCCTAGGATATCATTTCGAATGGTTGGTGAAAAAGGTGGTTTATGTTTTAATGGCCTGAATACGCCAGAATTTAAGTTCTTTTATAATTATTATAAGTTAAACTTACGGAAAATCTCGTATTGAATTTTCAATTCTTAGCTACTTATACAAAAATTGTTATGAATTATACCTACAAGGCTACAAAATAATTTACAAATACTCGTATTTATGGTTTTGACGACTTTTTGTCAATATTTGAACTTCGAATGGTAATAAAAATTGTGCCAATGTATTATTATAATTTTTTAATAACTATAAGAATAACTTATGAGGAACTTTGTATCAAATTTTCAAGTATTTTAATCGTGCCAAAAAAAATTTATCGACACTTCAAAAAAAAATTTTCAGAAAAATTGAAAATTTCAGTTGTCTTTAAATAGCTCAAAAAAGTCAAAATATTTTGAAAAGTAAATCATGTAAATAAAATGCCAATTTAAATACATAACTGGTGAAATTTTCAAGTATTTACGACTTATACTTTTTGAATAATAACAAATATTTAAAATCGTTTGAGGATAAATCGTTATCATCGTTACGAGATTTCGTAAAAATTTGAACTATAAACGCTTATAAAAAAAAATTGTGACCAACAATTTTTAATTTGTTTTAGCTACAATAAGAACAACTCATAAGGAACCTTGTATTAAACTTTCTAGTTTTTTTGGTCATCCAAGAAATCTACACTAAACGTAAATCAGATTAATATTCACGCGTACAAGAATAAAAGTATATAGTATCAGTGTAGTATGCAGTTTTATTTAAGAATAGCTACAACGATTTTTGTTCAAACTATTTATTTTAATGAATCACAATTTGTTTCAGTTTATCGGGCGCCAATAAATGCGGTATACAGTATATTATACAACATATCAGACATTGTATATATTATACTTTTTTACCAACGTACTCTGTCTGATGCTTACATCAACAGTTCTCAAACTGTGCCCATATTACAATCCTTGCGTGGAAAAAATTCATTGTGGTTTCATTGATTAAAAAAAAATATATATATATATATAACAATTATTTTAATAAAGATCATAAAGACACGTATATCAAAATAAAGCATATTGCACAATTATTAATTTCTTATAGTAAAAAATTGGATGTTAGTATATAATTCATGTATCACATCATACAAATAAAGAAAATTACCAACTACGACATTGTACTGAAAATATTTTTTAACTGTAACTAATGTATCTTAACGAGATTAAACCTAACCTGACTTTAACCTGGATCTGCGAAATTCGCCGGTCTACATTCACGTACGCACATAATCTAATGTTGTGTCTATAGATTTAAAGTAATCGCCGCAAGTACAAACATTACTATATTAGTATATTACATAATGGTTGTTTTAATTTTATGCATCGATCGCGACTAAAACGAGCAGAGATATGTGCACGTGCCAACTGGTATATGTATGTTATACAATATACAGTTATAGTATAGTCTTCTTATACCGGGTGCAGCATACAGTATGATAGCGTGTAGTAAGTAACTATAATTATAATATCATACATTACAATAACACCATAGTACAACGCATTGAATGCGTAAGTATAGTTTATCTATAGGTACGTTTTTAATACATACATAGAAGTACAGCGAATAATTACATAATTATTCATAATAATTTATATAAAACTACAGTATTCTGCATGATAAATAATTATAATAAACAATAAGTTATTTTTATACATGTAAATACTCGCTAAAAAAATTCAGTTAGAAATAATATTTACAAAAGGTAGTCCATGGACGTACGCAATAAAAAAAAGGTTTGGGGGAATTTTTGAAAATCAGTCAGGTATTGAAAAGTAGAGCTTTTTTCAAAATATTTTGTACGCATCGCGTCAATATACAATAGGTATAATTTTATTTTGTTTATAAATCCTGTTTAAGTATTTTTATTTTTATTCAAATTTTATTATATTAGTTATTTTAATTTGTTAGTATTACATTTTTATTACAAAAACCAAATGTTTCGGAGGGTGTTTGAACACCCACATCACCTCAATGTGTACGTCCCTGGAAGGTACCTATACATTTTTATTTTATAAAAATAATATACAAACATAAACATATACGTAAGTATATAGATAACGCAATTGTTTTAATAATTTCCGTTTGATTAGAAGATATAATTAATTTTTTTTAAATGCTTAATATTTATTATGTTTAATTGGTAATTGGTGTTTAATTATATTGGTGTAAATGTGTAACAAATGATCGTCATAAAATATTGTTGAAAGTACGCATTATATATTTATATAAATAGAAACCCGTTATTATATATAGAACCATCTGAATGACTTATAATATATGGATCGCTATAATACGGACATTTTAGTGGGACTATTTTCCTCCAAAAATGACACATCGTTTATTTTCACTGTACATTTTTTATCAAAATAATAAAGAAATTATTTCTTTACTAACCTAACATTTTCATTTCCCTCTGCACACATTTTTAAACAAGAATCGTGTTTATATTCCTCAAAATACTAAATTCGTATACTAATTTTTTTCAAATACTAAATTTATTAATTTTGTGTATGATATTTGATTTATATTATTTTGTAAAAATATATAAAACACTTTTAATATAAATAATATATAGGTAGATAATTGGAAATTTAAGATGATTTATGTTATATTTTAATCTGAAGTTTTTATAGTTCTTTTTTTTTTATTTGAAAATAAACAATCTATATGCTAGTGGAGCACAATAAGTAAATATGATGATAATTTATAGGTGAGATATCATTAACATGAGGAGGAAGGCCATCCATTGATAGAACCCTGCAATGTGAATTATTTTATTGGGGATTTATTTGAGTAAGTCTCTACACCATTTTCGTTTCAACCGACGTATAGGGTTCCCAGAAAGAGTTTTGCATGAGAGTGATGAGATTTTTGGGTTTGGATGTATAGATAATTTAAAGTGGAATCTAGAATAATGTTTTGAAGCTAATTGGCTGACTGTTTCAATGTTTAGATCGTTATACAATGTATCGATGGATATGTACCACGGTGCAGAGGTGACGAGTCATTTGCTTTTGATTGGAAAGCCTGTCGTATGGTGCGGACTTACGACTTATAGTTCTAAATTAATATTTTACTATATTCATTTTTAATTTAATTAATTTTATACTTAATGTTTTTACCTTTTTATAAATTTTATAGAACAATACTATTGACCAGAAAATGATAGGTTAGTTTAAATCCACTGGAGTTTATTTAGTATGTTTAATTATTATAAAATACATCGAAAAAAATAAATTAACAACAATCGTAATGTATAAACAGGAAATCATTTAGTTCATACATTATGAATAATAAGATGAATTAAAACCCTAAGTTAGGTTATTACAAAAAATAAAATTATTTATTTATGTATCATTTTATTATACATGCGCATATATGAACACATGATTTTAGTAAATAATTTTAAAATTAAATATAATTTTTATAATAATTGTTGACGGTATTAGATTTAATGCTAATTTATGAGTACTTACATATTTAGGTACCTACATATAATTTGAAAGTACCTAATCATATTAATTTTGTTTATTCATTTAATTATAATG
Organism: Aphis craccivora; assembly: GCA_009835225.1. Lineage (NCBI taxonomy): Eukaryota > Metazoa > Arthropoda > Insecta > Hemiptera > Aphididae > Aphis > Aphis craccivora. Next base: position 11,387 of record VUJU01003637.1, on the reverse strand, counting down.
GAATAATATATTTCTATTTCGTTCCAAAATCAGATTGTTCGTAGATGTGATACTTTTGGAAGACGATGATAAAAATTGTAAGTATCTTGTCTTTTTTTTAATCTGCTTAGAGCAATATAATTGGTTGGTACGTCTGTTTAAATCTGAGCGGTTTACCATATTTTATTTCGAGCATTATACCACTAGATAACGTAATTGGCGTAAAAGCAAAATCATCTTTTGACAAGGCACGACCCACGAGGACCAAGGAATTACCTTATCATATCACGATTTACGAAATATTAGGGTAAAAAAAAATTATATCGTAAATAAGTAAAATGACAATGAAATAAAATGTGAATACAATAATAATGAGTAATGACAAATATTGCAGTAAAACGTTAGAGAGTAACAGTATACAAATTGTAAATCGCAACTAACTAAATAATATTAAGGTAGGTACACTATCATAAACATATTTTATTATCGACTATTATACACAATTACACGAAACTATTATCTCGATTCACAGCGAATTGGTCGAAATATTTTTATATTATTCAAGTCTCACGCACATAGGTATTATAACTTTTATTATATTTAGACATTTGCCGTAATTGCAAATGTATTTTAAAAAATCAGATAATAAAAATCTTACCTGTCTGAAAAATGACTGTCGTATTATTATTAATTATTGTACTTTAGTGAAAAAGAATGATTTGAATTGATTTAAAGATTAATAAATTATAGAAACGCACGATTAATGTAGGTGTTAAAACTCAGAACTATACAGCATAAGTACAATTGTAGTACTGACTATAATAATAGGTACTGTACGTCAAGTACTACTGTATAGACTCAAGCCGTTTATTTGTGTAATTCGTATTTAGCGCACGTTCGACTATGTATAGTGACGACTTCTCACTACTCACTACTCAGTACTCGAGGTTGAAAATCGGCATAGCTTCGTTAACAGTTTAACACGATGACCCGCAGCGATCCCAGTGAGCAGGTTTCATTTTAACTGTGGAACACAAAAATTGTTGTAATATAAAAAAAAAAAAAGTACCTATATGTTATAGGTAAGTAGTATAGATTTCTTTATAAATCTGAAATAATTTATATCGTGTAGCATACAAGTTATTGTACATATAATACGTATTCATAATATTAAACATAGATACGCGTACAACCATCAATTTATTATTGTGTCTTATAAATACACGATAATATTGGAATATTTGATATTTTAATATTTTATTTCTGATGATTATCGAAAAGACGATATTCAATAACTACAAAAAAATTATTTTAATCATATGATTAAAAGTGATTACTTTTTATTAATCCTAAAAATTAATACAATTTATCAGACAAAATATATTTAAAATTTAGATAGGTACTCATAAATTAATTTATATAATACGAATATCTCCTCTGTATGATATTTATGTAGGCACCTACTCTACGACCTATCGGGCTTAGGAACTATATAAAAACATTTTTTACATTAGACAAAAATAGTTAGGTAGATATAACTTGTTCATAATATTTTAATCTTTTTAAAGCAGTCTACGTAGGTAGGTAGTTACTATGAACTTAGATATAATTTTAAGGTACTTA
>VUJU01003636.1:0-24322 GCA_009835225.1 Aphis craccivora | reverse complement strand
AATATTTTTGTATAAGTATCTAAGAGTTGAAAATTTAATACAAGGTTTTTCATAAGTTTAGCTTACAATAATTATAAAATAACTTAAATGTTGACGTATTCAGGCCATTAAAACATAAACCACCTTTTTTACCAACCACTGAAAATTATATCCTAGGCTGACAAATCATCTTCGTTCAGAATCGTTTTTCGTATACAATGATAATTATCATTGGATTCAAATTTAACCGTCCTACAATATATAATGATCCACACGGCACCTAATGTACAGCAGAGCGGTACCCACTTGCCCGCTTTTTTACACTATTTAGTGTAAATAAAAAAAAAAATTAAGTATAAAAATTTGTTCTAAGGCTTATCAACGATACATTCCATAATTTAAAATCGAAATAAATTACTATTTAGATTTTTAAAGATTCAAAAATATTATTTATTTTGTAAAATAAACTTAACAAATTAAGATATTATGTTGATTTTTGGTGTACTTTAATTTGAATAATTTTATGCCATATTATAATTTATAAAATGTTATTTATTTGTTTGTTTGTTTTTTTTTTTTTTTGATAAAAATGATGATTGAAAGGGATAATTAGTTTAACATTTAAGTAAAACATGTTGTTTTTCAAAATTAATTTAACTTATAATGTTTATTAATTTCATAATATTTAGTTAGTTTTACTAATAATAAGCCATCTAAACGTTTATTGTAATAAATAATACTTTTTTTTTTTTTAAAGTTTATACAAGTTAACTATTTGAATATGTTAAAAGTTCTGATATGGTATTATATGTATGATATGCTATAAAAAATAAAAATAAATATTTGTTTTAATGAAATTAATTAAAAAATTAAATTAAAATCTATTTTTTAGCTTTATTTTAATATTATTTTAAAAAAAATGATCACAAGGATTGTTTGAAGTTTCTCTCGTTGATATGTTTTTAATTCATATCTTGCTACTTTATATTGTGTACTACGGTGAATTTGAAATTATTCTTAAAACTTTGGATTAAATAATTAGATAATTGTATTTTGTTTATATGCATTTTTACATATTTTAAATTTTTCCCAGACAAGAGAAACATATAATAGTAGAAAGCGGAGGATAACTTGGTTTTATAGTGAAATAGGACATTTCTTACTAATGGACGTTTCTTTATTTATTAAAGGTTAGAGGAGATTTAGTCTTTGATAAGGTTGTTGAACTTTTAAATGTATATAGAGAATCCCAGTTTATTTCTCACTATAAAGTTGTACCAATTTTAATTAACGCATTAAAAATCTGAATACCCAAATTGTATTTATAAAAAATCAATAAATCAGATAGGGAAACTTTAGATTTCTTTTGGTCTACATTATGAAGAAATGATTATGGTTTTAATGATACTTAGTAAATTTATATAGTTCAATATTTTTTTGCTACTTTGTCATTTATCGTGCCTTGATGGCTTAATATTAAAGGTAAATGTTCTTCTATTTACCGATGTCCGTCAAAAGTTTTCAAGTATTGTTTAATTATAAATTAGTGTACCAGCAAAAACCACAAGAGCTACGTTTTATGAAAACACCATCGAATATAGATCATCTACTATCCTAGGGGAATGTCACGTTCATAATCACTCGCTGGTAGTCCCTAATCAATTTGTCTTTCAATCTGACCGGAACATACACTGAAAATCATTTCTGTCTCTTGAGAACAAGATCACGGGTTTATATATTATGTTATAATAACTTGTAAAATTAACCAACGGTTTGTATTATATTTTTATAATTTTATAATATATTATATTTATGGTATCTGATTTTGTTGCTCAAGTTAAAAACCTTATATAAATAGTATATGGAGTACAATATTATGTACGAGTATATACACTTTTATTTTATATCTCAAACTGATAGCATTAAATATTACTTTAAACGAAAAAACCGAGAAAGTCGTTCTGTTGTATAAAAGGTATTGAGTATACCTATTGTTATTGAGATCGGTCACTAAAATATTGGAATAGATGTGTTAAATTTAAACTCAATGACAAATCATTTGCAAAAAACTTATGAATGGAAGCGATGTATTAGCGTCTATTTTTAAGAATATTTTGTAATTTTATTTATTTAAAGTACTATTATAAAAAAAAATAATTATAGCGTAGTTTATTTTTGTATTTTTATATGTTTTTACCAAACACTTCACACACATTATTTAATAATAATTACAATAATTTTATACTGTTATTAACTTATAGTTTAACATCATTGTATCTAAGCTTATGCTCGAATAGGATCATTGTGTAAGAAGTAGGTATATATGAATAAGTATAAATATATTATAAATTTCATCGTGTAAAAAAAATAAATATAAACGTAATAACGAAAGTTTTAAATATAAAATGAAATAACTGATATTGTTTAAGAAAAATATTTTTTTCATTTACAATTTCATCAATTTATGAATTTCGAATGTTAATACAAAATGTGCGCATATGTATTTTTGTTATTACTTAATTTTTATAATAATTTATTAGAAATCGTTTTTTGAACAATATTTATTGAAAAAAAAATTAAAAGGTGGACAATTTTAGTCTTAATATTTTGAATTTACAATATATTTTAATTAAAATAAAATAATAAAAAATAATTTGAGGAGAGAATGGTATACTTAATAGTAAATACATTTGAATATCGAATTCAAATAGTAGTGCCTAATAGTAGTATTCATAGTAGGAGTAAAAGTCATACAGTAATACTACACCTATTTATGTTTATACATATATATATCTGTATAGTGTATATCCAAGTATCCAACTAATGTCTTTCTCAAAATATTACGCCCATAAATTATTTATTTATTTATTTTTTTTGTAAAATATGCTTATTGCTTATATTTAACATTCAATAATACTCAATAATAGTGAAAATTTTCGAACAAACAAGTATAAAAGTATTCTAAATCATACAGTTTGTTTCAAATTAATCTTTATTAGATACTTATTTAATATTGTTGACCATCAATAAATAATAAATCAGGATTAATACATGGTAAGAACCTAACTATATTTTAATGAAACATAAAATTATATTATACAATATTTTGAATTGAATATCATCTTAACAAAAAATTGTAACTCAATGTTTAAATTAGGTATTTATTGATGGCGGGTGAAAAAAAATGAAAAATAGGTAATATATTAAAATACCTAATACATTCGAACTTTTCACATAGATTTAAAATATAATATAAAATTTTTTTTCATTCATATTGTTATCCATTAGTAGGATAAATACTAAAAAATATTTATAAATACTATCATTGTGAATTTATAATGACATAACTTATAATTTGAACTTATTAAATGTCGGTTTTCTTATTCAAGAACTAACAAAGCTAAGCCAGAAGCCATGAATATGACAGAAAAAGAAGCCAAAACAAATACTAGCTAAGATATTTTGTAAGACGCCATAGTGCATTGCCTCATAAAGTACGAAACAGATTAATTACAATTACTTATAAGTCGGTTTTTACCAATGTAATTGTACACTGATTTTTAAAAAAAAAAAAATTAATGATATAAATAATTATAAATGTATATAAACTATTTATAATGTTGTATGTTATAAATAAAGTACTTAAACATTGTATTTACAGGCTAATAAAATAATGTAGTAGTTATATTATACATCTAAACTATAGTAAAAAAAAAAGAATTTTCTATTTGAATATTAAAACTGTTTTTAAATGCTATATTATTAGTTTGAAATATTTTTAATTACAATTAATGATGCGGGGGACGATGCACAGCTTTTAATCGAAACAACTTCAAGATACAGTTTTATATATATATATATAATATATAATAATTTATACATATGTAATATATATTACATATTGATTGTTAAAAATATATTTACTCGTAATTCTAGAAAAGTATTTTTCCAACATTAGCTTGTTTCTTAAAAAATACATAAAAATGTTTATTTAAATTTTAAAAGATTTCTAATTTTCCATAATATCTTAATGCAGTAAATAATATTTTTGAAGTTTTGACTATATTATATTACCTACTGTTATATTACATAATAAAATTAATATCAAAATGACGTAGATAATAAACTAATTACAAAATAAAAAAAAAACTCATTTTCAAATAGAAAGTTTAAAATCGATAAAATAAAAATGGTAAATGTACGAGTATAAGTAAAAAATAAATATTTATTGAAATTAGTTATAATAATTAAACAGAAAATATAGCCGATGGGTGACGCGATAGTGTTGGTTTTCACAAATAATAAATAAATGTATAGGTTTAGGTCGTTTATTCTTTATGTTTTTTGGGCGCGAGTCGTATACTCTCAAAACGCAATGCAATTATATAGGTAATATAAGTTTTATGGGGTTTGAAAAACTACTTAAATCAATAAATGTTATTGACATAACTGGAAATAATATAGTAGGTATATTATTTTAAACATCCAAGAAATACGGTTGTAAGCTACGACGGTTATGGTGAAAAATAATTATTAATTAATCGACGAATCGAAAAAAAAAAATATTATTCAGGCTTTGGTGTAGCCTATATTAAATATATTATGTATACAACGCCAGGACATGTTTATACCGATTACATAACATATTATAATAATATCGCAGAAACTACTATATTATATGCAGCAAAAAACAATTTTCAAAGACCATATTATGCAGATAATATTATTGCTAATTATTTTGAAAATAATAAATTATTAATATTATCATGATGTATTATAGTGCTGAGAGTGCATATTGTAAAAACAAAACAGAAACTTCAGTTAATGTAACGTCTTACGCATTCATCAATGTAAAATTACGGTAATAATTTTATTAATATTAATAATATTCTCAAGAATTTTCATTGATTTTATATTTTATCTCTATTTAATTTTTTTATCATAAACATCAATTTTTGACATTTTCCGGTTTCTAGAAATAGTAATATTATATTAGTATTTTATCTGTTATTATAGTTGAAAATATATTTTGATAAAATTAACTAAAAAATAAATAAATAAATAAAAATAAACATACCAGAGATAACAATATTATTCTCATTATAACCAGAAATTTCATAGAAAAAGTAGCGCTCCTGGACGTATATTTTAGGAAAGTGTTGTAGCAATATTTGTTTGTTGTCTCGATATTAAGTTATTATTATTATCAAGTACTTTTCTCTCTCTTTATCTTGTTTTCTCTTCCACTGTTCAGTGTTCACGCTGTTATTTTTTTTTTAATCGTCCCATAAAATTATGGACTTCTAATCCACCTGTTTTGCACCGTTGAAGTGTAGTGTACATGTTGAGGTAAATGACTACAATTTGTGAATGTCGATATCCACCGGTATTTTTGTTATATGTTTATATAAAAAATGATAAAATTTGACCACCATGTTTTAGTAAATGCCAACCATCAATATTAATAGATTATAATATTCTGATAGTTTCTATTCCATGACACAGACATATTTTGTCGATTTGTATTTTATGTTCACGCGGTAAAATAACATTAATTTCATAACTACCTATACAAGTTAAATGGAATATATAAAATAATTATTTTATAATACATATAATGAAATAATATACAAAATACGAGAAAACAATTCCTGTATTTTGAATGAAGAAAAACACGATAAGTATATGAGTGAAGCGTTGGACGGTGTGGCATTATAGAAAACAAACTCATTGTAACATTGGCTGGAAAAATGAGTAAAAATCATCTATTACGTGAAATAGAAGATGAGGTGTATGCCATTTCACGAGATACTCATGTCAAATTACTAATTAGATCACTGACTATAGGGATGACGGACACACATGGTTAATGAATTACAAAAGAAATACAATGTTTGGCAATGTTTCCTAAGGTGTGTAATTATTGCAAAGCTAAATGTACATAAAAAAAAAAAAAAAAAAAAATTGTGGTTTCAAAAGCGCCGGGTTACTTTGCAACTCAAAATGCAACTATACGACTTATCGTATTGCAACAAATAACATTGAAGTATACATATTTATAATTGACAATAATAATTGACTCTGTTTGTATTTAAATATAAAAATATATTACTGAACACTGATTTTTTTCATTTAAGTATTGTCACGTCAATATTCACCAAATGTCAACATTCACCAGTGTATGTGGCTATTTGTTCTAAATGTTAACATACACCAATACTTTTGGTTGATGTGACATTTATCTCAACGTATATTATATACCTTTTCGGTTTACGGTATATACCGCGTAATACATATACGTAAAATATATTACGAGGTATCTACGATTATCTGACAGTAATTTGATATAGGCGAAAAAGATTTTCTTTACTCCCTGTCGGCCACAAAATAAAAATCGGCTCGTGTGCAATCGTGTCCGATTATCGTTCGGGGTTTTCTCAACATTTTAAAACGTATCACGCACCGTTGCGGTGTCAGACCGTTACCTTTATCGATACTTCGTCCTCGCGGTGCACAACGGCACGACGGCGGCGCGATTGTTGCTCGCGCGAGGGACGGCAACCATCCACGAAAATCGAAAGCCGCCGCCGTCGACATCGCCGTTGGGAACTCGGCGACACCGCGTCAGTTCGCTCGCGTCGGTCACTCCGGTATCGTCGCCTGCGTTCCGCGTTCGAATTAGCCACGCGCGTACGAAAGTTTTCCGCGAACATTTTGCCGATCGCGATTTCTCGGTTTTACGAGTTTCCGAGTTGTTATCGTAAGACACGTTTTTTAAGTTTCGTCTGGCCGGACGATTACGCGTCGCGGAGATACACCCAAATGTGCGTACACCTTACGTGTAGACAATATTGCGGGGCAATAACATATCTAATATAAGTGAAAACCTTGAATAAATTTAGTCGTGTGCAAAACGTGTATCACGCGGGGAGTGCAGTGCTGCGGGAATCGTATCCCGCCACCCTCCTACGCGCCAGGTGTTTGTGCGGTTTCTTAAGTAAACAATATTTTCGAGTGGTTTTTTTTTCACGTGTTGGTGCCGTCGAAACGATGATGCTGTCCTGCGTGCTGATGGTGTTGGTGTACACGGCGGATAAAACAGGTAGGTGACTTTCTGGTCCTATAGACTACGGATATCACGTTATATTAACATTTTAATAGACATTATATTATTATAATATTATGACCATCGCGTGCTGCGTCGGTAGCAATTGTCTTGTATATAGATTGTAGGTACCTAGGTATTAATATATTATATAATATTTACATATTACTGTTATAATTTTGGGATAGATAGGAGATTGTCCGTTTTTCGTTGTTATCTTAAATTTTTAGAATGTGGGAAAGCCCCTCCATAAAAAAAAACCCATTAACATCAATTCTCAAAAGTGGCTGCCCCCCTGCCCTTCGCCAATCCATTGCACACATGAACATATATCTACATAATATATTATAGTTTCGACGAATTTGCTTGTTGCGTATATTATGCATAGATTGCATAGATAATAATAATTACGGGAATTAGTAGTAAACAATATACCTACCTTCATATATTATAAAATACATTATTTTTTGAAAAATAATAAATTTAAATATTTTATGTAACTCATTCTTATTCAACTTCAAAATTGAACTTTCGGGTTTTCAAGATACTAGTTCTAGTTATTTAATTCGATAGATTTAATTGGAATTTAATTTAAATACGGTAATATGCGTGTTTTTGTGCTTTTGGCCAACACTGTTAGTACAGTTAAATGTTTTATGAGCTACCTACAAACATTAGAAAAATATGATGTATACTATTTGTGTCTCAAATCGATAAGAGTAGGTAACTTGTCGAACAATTCAAACTCAACTTACCTGTCATATATACTGTATATTGAAGGATTATTTATATTTGTTATTAAATTATTATTTAAGACGCAAATAATTCTTTGACAAATGTAATAGTAAAGTTACATAAGAATTGTATGAAACGACACTTTATCAGTCGTAATATTAGACATTTTTATTTACAATCTTATGGTATACGTGTAACATATTGCAATCAAAAAAAAAAAAATATATAACATTTTTTTAAAATTTGAAATTAGTTTTATATTAAAAAAAAAAAAAATATATTATATATAAACAAGTTAATACTAAAATAATATAATATTAATATAATATATAATATTTATAAACAAGGTACCTGTATGGGTTAAAATTAATATTTGTGGTTATAAGTTAGTTAGTTTTTAATTAAAATATTTTCATAATAGTCTAGTGTTAGTTTTCCTATTGTATAAGTAAATTAAAATTTATATTTTGATCGGATATACAATTAATGGACTTTAATTGAATTTAATACTTAATTTTAATATTCTTATTAAACTCTTTGGAAACCGTTGTTTTATAAATAATATAAAATAGAATTATTCAATTTGACATTTTAAACTATGCATTTAACTAAGTAGTTAAAAATAAAATTAAAAATATATTTTGGATAGAAATTATAGGATACACTATAGGTACACTACAATTTTATAATTTTTATATTGTTGTTTTAATTACTATTATCCTCTAGTTCCAACTATTTATTTGATTTTTTTTTTAAATTTGAGCTGTACATTCTGGAATATTTGAAGGTATATTTTTAGGTAATATAGGATACAAAAATATAATTAACGTTTAGCAATTACAGAATGTTTTTATTTAGATTTTAAACATTTGTATTTATTTTAGGATTTTAATGATAAATATTAATAGTTGTATATGGACTACAATTATTGCATTGTACGTGATTAAAGTGATTTGATAGTAAAAGATAAAGTAAAGATTTTAATAAAATCTAATTAGGAAAAAGCCGAAAAGACCAATAAATGTAACTTATTTACTGACATGTTGATCAACACGAGCTTTTAGTGAATCCGATGTACAGACAAGGTGGGCTAATCTCTATAAGTTTGGGATTTCAAAACTTTCGTCCACCAAAACTAGGATAAAAGCTTACTAACATACCTATATAATTAGATGGAAGGGATACACTTGTCGACCACATTGTTTCAAGTGCATCGTTTTTTCAATTTAAATGGTCTTAGTAGGTATAGGGTCAAAATGTTCCCTTAAACGCACATTTAACCGGTTGGAAAAGACGCAAAATAATTATTTTTATTTGTAAGTTGTAACAATTAAAACTTCTCTTTACTAACCTATCACACCAAATCAAACTACTTCTCTTATATGTTTAGATATGTTTTTAAAAACTCATTGATATATTTTAAAGAACTTTTGAATTTAGAATGCAAAGCACTCATTTCCATATTTTAAGTTAGGCTTGATTTGAGAATCTACTAAGAGTTAATAATGTGGTTTAGTTAAACATTTCACACGTTATAATATTTTAATATCTATATATTTACATCTTTGAAAATAATATTAGTTAAACACGAAATTTAACTATAAATTACTACTATACTGGGTCTTTATGATCAATAATTATTATTATCATATTATCATACACAACTTGATTAAAATTTATTTTTATATATTCTATACTCTGGATATTTTTTTTAATGCCATACTATATTAGTAATCATCTTTATAAGATAAACGCAATATTTAATCTATAATAGTGTATACTATATACTCCTGAATCTCTAAACGACATTACGGAGTTTAATTTTAAATTTTTCATGTGCCCAATATTTGTCATATGAAATTCAAAGAAAATAAATATAATAATTAATTAAATATATAAAATAAATAAATAAATTATTATCACATAGGTAAAAGTTATAGATTACCTTTATAAGTTATGTGATAAAAATGTGTTCCTAAATTTATAGCTCCATTGTTATTAAGTTAAAAATTAAAGATTTCAATTTAAAAACGTTTAATTAACGTAGATATATTATAATTTATAAAGGACGTACCTAATCAATTATTTTAATTTATTTACATATAGTTTATTTTTTATTATAAAAATATCAATCTACCTATGACTATTGATAACATTTTTTGTGGTTTCTGACGCATGCGTATTATAATAGTAATGGTCAGAATGAGATCTTGTTTTATTGAGTATTCGAAACCATAAATTAATATTTTATAATATCTTTACCAAAAATTAAGTATAATTTAAAATTGTTGATACAAAAGATTCAATATATTGGAAGTAATTCAAAGGGACCTTTTGTAAATTAGTTATCATTTTACTTATAGATATTATAACGTTTTATTCTTTATTTAATTTTTTTTTTTAAGACTTTTAAGGAAATAAATATTTGAGTTTTATAAAATAACCAAGAAAGTCGCTTTACAATATATATGCGTCTTGTATATTCCGTCAAAGACGAAGTATAAAAATAAATCCACCCCTATTAAAACCAGGTATTATACGTAAATATTAATTATTATTTTCATTAAACTATTATCTTAAATCCAATGTATTTTTCTTAGCGGAGTTACAATTAAATAAATTATAAAATTATATTCTATATTAAATTATGATCGAAGCCATTATAATACATAGGAATTTCATTGACACTAGTATTATTTTAATCATACAAATAACAAATATTAAAAAAAAAAAAAAAAAAAAAATACAAATATAAATATACTACTGTAAAACCAATAATATTTTTTTAACACTTTGATCAAATATATAAACTATACCCTATAATATAGAAAAGTTGTAAAAATAAAAACAAAAATATTAAGTACCTAACTTGATTTTGCTGTATTGTAAGTTAAGTGTGTACATCTTCATGTAATAAATGTGTAAAATTTGAATTAAATTAAAAAATAATTTAAAAATTAATAAATTTAATTTTTATTTAAATTATTTTACCTACATGCTAAACCAATTCTGAATGAAGAAAATGAGTATCAATCTATAGATATTTTATCTTATAACTATTATATATTTATTTATATTTTTTTAATTTGAAAGTTTGAACTAATTTTTCACAAAAACATCACTTTTAATTATCAACTTATAACTAGTCAATATTAACTTATCATAGAACGATATGAAAAAAGTCTATGTTATAAAAGTTAAAAGTTAGTTTAAATAATTAAAAAATTGCAGCATATGAGTAAGTATATAGAAAATATTATTATACATTATATGATTCATTCAAGTTTCTATGCTTATTCTTTTTGGACTTTAGACTAAAATAAATTGAAAAAATGGTATTGAGTTAATATTTTTGTTGTTTCATTGTTAAAAAATACTTTCTTTTTTCCGATCGAGTCTTAGAATAATACCGTATGTATTATTCTGTTAGATACCTATTACCTTGTTTAGGATAAAAATACTACTATCTATTTTATATTTATTTATTTATTGATTAAAAATAAAATAAGCCAGTTGTAATAATGTTTTAAAAACTAAAAATCCCTAAAGTAACTTTTATTTTTTTCTTGTTAATTAATTATTTTTTTTTTTGTAAGAAGATAATGAGCGCTACTGGAAAAGTTTGTATGAGGGTTCATGAGTTAAAAAGTACTATAAAATATGTAATTATATGTTAAGTCTTAAAATTATAATTAAAGTATATAAAATAATTTTAAAATTAATTATATGAAATATTAATAAATATTTAAAACAATTATGTGACTACAATTAAAATATTATAAAAACTAAAAACCAACCATTAAATAGCTATTTTGTACAAATATGTTTTATTATTGTTATGTACAATTATAATTTGTTCCTTCGTTAGCCAAATTGAAATTTTGTTTTTAAAAATATTGAATAGAAACTAAACCATGTAATGGTTAACCTAATTTGCTGCTCTAAATGTTGCGAACCTTGTTGTCATACTACAAAATAAATATTATGTGTGGTTTTTTAGATAATTAAAATTTTTATAAACAGAGGGTATGTTTTTGGACTTAAGTTTAAGAAAACGGATTGCGTTAGTTTTCTATGCGTAAAAGGTATATTGATATTTTATAGTTGTCTAGCTTTGTAGTGCAATACATTTTACAGTGGTTATATTTTGTGAAATAATGACTCTCCTACCAGTAATATTTATAATTATTATAATTAATAATCATTTAAAAATAAGATAAGTACCGATTTTGAATTCTGTTAAACATTAATTAATATTTTACTAAGAATTTTATCGATCTATAAAATCAAAAAGAGTAATGCATTTTTGATTTCGAAGGTTTTTAAATGTATCTTTTAGTTTTTTTCTACTAAACTTTCATTGTCTCTATTTGGTGTCTAATAAAATTGTTTTTCCTGAAGGTACATATAGTATATACAATAAATATCCTATTTTCTTCTGGCACGGTTTTAAAATGTCTTACCCATGAATTGTCCTTAGGGATAAGGTGATAAACAGAGTGTTAAACTTTTAAAGACAATTTTAAAGTACGATTTTAAATAATAAATATATTTAAGAAAAAAGTCAGCGGGGAAAATAAAAATAAACAATTTTTCTAAATTAACTTTCACTCTGTAATAGTTTTCTTGTATTGAATATTTGATTTATAATTTTATATTTGATTTATTGCTGATGTGTTAATCTAATATAATTTGTTATCGACTTAAAATAAAAAAAAAAAATTAAATTGATATGAAAATAAAGAAATTGTGATTTATTTTAAATGCAACTTTATACTATTTTTTCTGATGTTGTCAAATCTCTACCTTGATTTTTATTTTTTTTTACCTTATTGATAATTTTCGTTACTTATAGTATACATATTATGAACTTATTATATAATATTACCAGAATGAGTTCTTTTGAGTTGTATTTGAAGCATTATGCATCTTACAACTTAATGGAAATCTATGGTTTTCATTACAGCTATGTTGTGAAACTATCTGTAGTTAGATCGCGAGCAATTAGAATACACTAAGGAAATTCTTTGCAAAATTCCCCTGTGACTTATATATAGCTCCTAAAGTTCTAAAGCATCCTGGTTAATTTGAAATAAATAATAATGAAGTAAAAATGTATAGGTAGTCGGCTAGTTATTAATTATTATAATAATATATAGAGACTAATTTGTGCAACAAAATATATTATGTAAAATTTACACAAAATAATAATAATTATTTTAAAAATCAATACTATAAAATATAATAAAATTAAAAATAAATTATCCTCAATCTTTCGTTCAAATACAATATTATTATACTCAAAATCGTTTAATAACTTTTTTTTTTTAAGTGGATATGTTTATACGTCTTATCCATCTAAAAAATATTGATTTATTTTTACATATTAGACGTAAAACGACTTAAGATAAATAGGTATGATAAGTTATTATTTACAAATTTAAAGAAAAGGCGTAGTGTTACTAATTTACAAGCTTAATATAATGATTATATCGAAATGGTTTTTTAGATTAAAATTTGTATTTCTTAAACAATTTGAATATAACAATTTTAAAGTTATAGTTTATAAAGTTAGGTATTAATAAAACACAAAACTAATTATTATCTATAATGTATATCTTATTTTATTTACGTCTTAATTTATTTTATTTATGAGTTATGTAAATAAATTAGTATAAATGAGTGTAATGACTTTAAGAGTCTTATCAAACATATCATTTTTGAATGCCATCTGTTACAAAGTGTTATTAAGTTTGGTCCTTGTTATTTTTTTATTTAAATTTTATAATAAACTAATCCACTTAACATTGGAATACCAACAATTTGAATTAATGTTCAAAATATGTACAGTACTTATGTAATTTGAGTATTGAAAATTATAAAAGTGTTATAGTTTTTAAAGTTTGTAATTATATACTTTCAAAAACTATTTTATATTAAAGCAATACGAAATTTGAGATATTTTAAGAATCAAATAAATGTTTTGGGTGGGTCACAAAGGATGATGATTTATCATAATAAATTTGAAAATCACAAGTGACTAGCTAACATTCAACAGATTATTTTTCTTAAAATCTCAGTTTACAATAGTTTTTATTAGTTTATTATAAGCTAGGTCTGGTATGATAATTATTTTTTTAAACATTTGAGTAGGCCATGTTATTACCTAATATATCCCATTATATAGTATTATTATAATTTACATACCTTGTTTTGATAACCTTTTTTTAAATTCAAATTTCATATTTTTTTCTATAATTTAAAAAAAAAAGATATTCAATGGGTTAATGATTTGGTAATTGCTAACTAATTTTTGTTGATAGTACATTATGTTACCTCACATTTTTATACCTATTTAATTTTAGAAAAATACCGGACATTGAAGTATGTTGATGTTTTATTGTTGGATAGGAAAAACCATTACGTTCTTCTACGGAGGGGTCGTGTTATAAAAAACCTCCAAAATAAAGTGCCTGCGACTAGTGCGCGACACAAATCACACGCGTAAAACGTTGGCAGTGACTTTACAGTCGGTTTCATAAATAATTTTTTTTTGTCTTTTTGTTTTTTCCCCGCCATCGCCAACCAGCAGGCGTGTTCGATATCCGTCCCGCGCACTTCCGCTGTCCAACGACTGGTCTTCGAACCTTGGCCATAAATCTTACACTACTGCACCCATAACGGTCAAAAATGAACGGACGGGAAAACCTTTTCCCGTAATGGAAAAAAGTGCAAAAATAATACAATACGGACTGGGGAAAAAAACTTTTCGTTTCGATTTAGGACTTTCATTTGACCGGGGGGATTTCGGACGAATGATCGGCAGTGGCTCTGGTGCGACGGCGACGGTTCTGCGGTGGTCGACTAGTAGCCGATACCACTAATAAATAACTCAAGCAATTTCTCCTCTGGTCATGTATGTTATGTTCAAGGTAAAAATGAGCCAGCAAATTTTTGTTCCGACAGGACGTTTTCCAATTTAACTTGTGGTGTGAGTACAGTAGTTGTGTTATGTTTGTGATTTATTTATGGTATATAAAACCTCATCGTTTTACCGTGTTGTGCGAATCTTTCACGTGTATTTAATAAACTATAAAATAGATAGAGTGCAATTGTATTGTTGATGAGATAAAGAGTTATTGTTTAGATGTGATTATAGTAAGTACCATGTCATAGCATATTATAACGAGTGTTATTTCTGATTAAATAGAATCTACGAGTATATCTACTGTTATAATATATTGTATGGCCATATGGTTTATTTTATATTGCATTTATTTATGATGACATATAAATATACTAACATACGTCATGTATCTACACAATTTATAAATATAAATATATATGAATAAAAATTATTATGTATTCTATAATATTATAGTTATTATACATTTATATCCAATAATTGTCTTAAGATATTTTCAAGTATAATTTAAAATATAAATATACAAGTATTGAACATTTATGAAGTATATCAAACGATATAAGTACTGTTATTTTACTCGATTAATTTTTACTCTCTATTTTTCTATAAGTTTATTGATTAGTAAGTACAAGTTAATAATAATACTAAATTATTTATTATACTCGTCTATTTTTCAGTAGATTTAATGAAAACCATTGTAGTGATCGCTGTGCAGGACACTGCGACTACGTACTAATTATTATTTAAGCAACGTAGCACGTTCATTGGTTGAACTTGTGTTGTGCATTGGTTTTACTACACTATTATAGTCTCAACAATTAGGTACATAACTGTACCTATCTTTTAATAGTATGAATAAAATATAAATTTAAATATATAGTAATAAATATTAAAATAGTTATAGATTAAATGTTAACCAACTGTACATTATGCGTTTATAATAAATAATAATAAAAATAAATAAATAAATAAATAATACTAAAGTGTTAATTAAATTATAATTAGAGAATATAATATATATGATTGAGTAATGACTAATGAGAAATAAATAATAATAGATTATGGAATACATTGTTTTCGTAATATGTTGGTAAGGAGTAAAATGAGGGGATTAATTAAAGCAATAAGATTTGAAATAAATTCATACACATTACGATATATTATGTACCATTAGCTAGTACCATGTTATTAGAATCAGAATAAACGAAAGCATAAAATAATATGATGTGGTTAACATGAGAGTTTGGATACTGCGAATTTTTTTTATTGGAGATGAGGAGATTTGATTGATTGGTATTACGACGCTTGAAGATGGCTTTATTGTATATTGGATATTCTTTGTAATTGGAAGTGTGATCGCCTCCACATAAGGCAAACTTTGCTGGGTTGCTTTTACGTATCCTTGTTACGAAGGCTGAAAAGTGATAGTTTCCGCACTTGAAGTGGGAAGTATGATAACAGTAATTTTTGATGTGCCCATAAATCTACTCTCATAAAAGACTTGTGGATAATTTTTGTTTTTATGAGGAATTTGATGAAGCCTAGGTATATGGCTCATGTATAATTTAAACAAAGATAGAAATTTCATAAAACGAATTACTTAAATGAAAAATAGTGAAAAGTTATCACTAATAATGAAACTCTGAGTTCTAACATAATAATTTGTGAATGTAAAACGGGTCAACACCGAACTGAGGTACATAATTACATATACACATAACATACAAAATGTTATATAATATATATATTATAAATGGATGACGTATAAACTATAAATATTTATAAAATATTCTAATCATTGAAATCGCTGGTAATAATTCCGTTCAGTACTATATTTTTGAAAAGTTTATTTGAATTCGAATTTTTCAAGAACTGTATCCTATAAACTATACGTAGTTGAAAATCATTATTTTTTTTATTAAATATGTACAAAGGTATTACTCAATTTTGTTATTTAAAAGTTTATAAGTATCTTATTTAATTAAATAATTTATAAATTCATAGGTTGCTTTTTAAAATTAAGATTTTATGTGATAATTTTACCAAATTAATAACAACACAATAAGATTTATTCAATGAATAACAAAAATAAAAACACAATATTACAGATTAGATTGTGGATTTATAAATTTAAAGTTTGTTAAAAATAAAACATTTTCTTTCTTATGTAAAAATATTTCTTTTAGTGTTTGTCATTGTAGGTGCAATTGTAAATTCCTTTTCCACATAAATGAATTGCAAAGTTTTTTTTTTTATATTGCGTGATTTTTTTCTGCATATGTTTACAGACATCTTAGAGCTTATGTTTACTTAGCTTTGTACATGAAAACCAAAATGATCTTTCTATTTATTTATTAAAAAGCTATTGGATAAAAAACTAGTTTATAATATTATGGACGTTCTTTATATGTTTTTAGAAGTTTATTATAGTATATTATGACCAAGGTAGAACATGAATTATGTTCTTATTTTGTTATTTATTTATTAGTAATATTTCTTTAAATTTGCTAATAAACTTAAGTCATTTTCTTTTTAATTTAAAAATATATTAATATTATATTAGGTAAAGTATATGATTATTTATAATTACAAATACGCCAATTATAAGACTGTATGATAGAATACCTATAATATATCATTATACATTAAGATTTTTTTTATTATAATCAATTTAGTATTAAATATTATTATTTTGATCACAATACGTAAATGATTATTTAATCATTTCAAAAAATTGACATAAATCTTCTTCACATTTTTAACTTTAATTAGCTAAAATTAAAATCAAAATAATTTTTATATTTATTTTAAATAGATATACTAAAATGAATTATATAAATAATTTACTAACGTAAATGTTATAATTTAACTTTTACATAGTACATTTTCAAGTAGTTTTGACTTGAGGATCAGTTAAGCTATATTTATTTTTTAAACTAATGCAATTTGTGATTTGTATTTGTTCATATTAATAGAATAATCTATATATAAGTACATATATTTTTGTCAATTTAATTCAATAAGAAAATGTAAGTTATCAAGAATTCAAATTTTTCGCTGTTACTATTATTTTTTATAGGTACTAATGGTATTTTCAAAATATTTCGATAATTTTAACATATTTTTTTTACAAACTAATATATAAACTGTTTTATGAAACACTGTATTGGTCGATAACTTGATATCAATAATATCTGATAAAATATTGTGACAGTATTATAGTTATTTAAATATACCTTGTTATTGTTAAAA
This sequence comes from Aphis craccivora, assembly GCA_009835225.1. Lineage (NCBI taxonomy): Eukaryota > Metazoa > Arthropoda > Insecta > Hemiptera > Aphididae > Aphis > Aphis craccivora. The sequence goes on along the minus strand of VUJU01003636.1, from coordinate 6,326 downwards.
AATTTCATATTAGCGAATTAAGTAAACAAAAATACTAGTATAATAATGTATTATACACTATCTTCAGAAAATATGGTGAAATATAATAACCTTTTTATTCAGAATTTTGTATTTAGATTTTTATTATTGAATTCATATTTCACATATCAATTATAGTGACTTATTTCTACGCACTGTCAAAATATACTTGATACCTATTATATTCAGAGATAATTTTAGATTCTGAACGTTGCGATGAATGTATTGATTTTACAATTATGTGTTTTTTATAGCAGAAAAACTGTTTCAATATTAAGGGTGGTTTTAGTAGTAAATAAGACCTAGATTAAACTTTGGGTAAACATTTCTCAGTAGCTTTAAAATAATCAAAAAAAAAAATGAATAGTATTCTATAGATTTCTACAAAATCAATTTTGTATTATTGTGTTATTATTCAATATTTGAGAAAAAACGAAGATACTTGCAATTATTATCAAAATTTTTTCTATAAAACTCAGAATCAGCTTTTGTATAAAATATTTTGTCATATATATTAGTAATTAATAATTACACGAATGCATGAAGGTCCTTGTTCTAGTTGTAATTATTTGTGGTTTACTCAGTCTATCTACTCAATAACTAAGTCATCTCGATAATTATTATTTTATTTCATTTATCTATGTATATACTATGAGTATATTGTATTAACTATAAGATTCATAAAAGATTTAAGCTAAATTTAGAAATGTTTACACTAGATTAGAAGCCGAAATGAGATTATTGAGAAATAGACATATAAATAGTTATCCCACCTCACCGATTTAAAGTTTTTTTATAGCCGGTGTGTTATTGACGCAAACATGGTGGTGTAAAATAAAATACGTAAAAATATTAACTTTGAAGTTGTTAAAACTTTAATAAAAATGTTAATCCTTTTTTTAAAAATTATAATGGTTTTTTACAAAAATCGGAAAATGAACGTAAATGTTGGAACCCACTGATATTTTTTTTTATTTAATATAACTCCAAATCTAAGCTATAATTATCATAAAATAAATAAAATGTCTGGATATATATATAATATTTCTTTTGGCTATTTAGACCATCAACTTATTACTTTTTATACGTTAAAACATTTAATGGCTAGAAGACATAAAGGGATAAGCCAGGAGCTTATTCGGAACTAAACAAGCAAAACAAAGCTAACAACTAGACTGTTAAGTCCTAAGTAAGTAGTTAGTATGGTCCATATCCAGATCTACGTACAATTATAAGGATTTATATGGACTAGGCTCTGAAAACAATTTCCGTTTTTCTATATTTTTTTTTTTTTGTTCTTTCGGTTATTTAGAAAAATATTAGCATTCATTACTTTTGATCTGCTGAAATATCAACTTGATCCAACTTTCCAACAAAGATTACCATCATAGTTGAAAATCGAAACATTTTTACTTTGCAACAATGTGAAAACATACAAAAAAAAAAACACCATTTTAAAATTTATACATATCTCGATGTATATTCATTGCTTAACTCAGAATTTTAAGTCCAAATCGTATGACATATTTCAAAATTATTTGTCTGAATTGTATGCAACATTTTCTAATATTTTATCCGAAATATGTATGTGTACTATTTTACTTATCATGCACTTGTTTTAATTATAAAATTTTTTTTTGAATTTTTCTAAAATTACCTGAATAATTTGCTTTGTAGTAGGTCATATTACTTCCATATAATTGATACATATTGTAGCATATTCATAGCTTAGGGCATTTGATTATTGTTTTTGATGTGTATGTACTGTGTGTTATTAAAGTTTTTATTTAGTATTTAATACATAATTTAGTTTTATTATACGTAGTAACTTGTTTACAAGAAAAATTAATTTAATCAAATGCTTCGGGATGTTTGCACATTTAAATTTACCCAAAAACGATTCATGAATTTTTCTTTTTTTCTTTATCTTTCTTTGATTATTTTACTAATTGCCTGCATAATGTTGTCAGTTTGGAACTTGTCCAAATACACTGTAATGTTCGTAGATTCGTTCTAAAGTTATGTTTTTATGGAATATTGTATGTTGTATGTGTATATATGTATTTTTTTTTAAAACAAAAATATTTATTTGATAATAATAAAAAAATGTATTATAAACTGAAAAATAACTATTTAAAATGTTTGTGTTTTTAACAATATTTTTTCCTTTTGTTATAATGACATAATATATATAAAATTAGTAGTATTTAAATGATAATAGGTACAGTGAATATTTGAATACTTGTCATTTGATATCATCAAGTTTGATTTTAGTTTCTAGATTTTGAGTGAAGTATGCATATACTAATATTTTTACAATTATGTATGTTTTTTATGTCTATATACACAATTGGTGGTCAATAAAATGTTTTAATTTTCTAATTTGAGGATAGTCTTGAATTGAAAAAATCGAATCTAGCTTGTACTTTAGAGAGATTAAAATAAAAATCTCAAATATTATTTTTAAAATTGAGAAATAAAATATCGAACGAAAAGTCAAATTTATTTTTTATGATGGTTTGAATTTAAAATTTTGATGACCATGGATATTCACCCGTATAATAATTATTTCTTCTCAAACGATTTTTGTTTTAATTCAAAAACAAATAACCGTATATAGATACTGAATATTTTTTTAAATGTTTGTATAATAATTCTCTGTGCATTGTATAATTTTTAAAATACTTAATATGTTTAGCTATATTTTATAAATATGAAAATTTTTTATTATTTTTTTTATATAAAGATTATTCGCTTAAACAAGATTTTTGAAAATTTCCCTTAAGATGTTCTTATATCTCTATAAAATGATCAAAGATACAAATGCACAATTTAATTTATATTTATTTTAAGTTCTAATTTCCACGAAAAATCTAGAAAATTTAATAATTATTACAAGCAGGTATTTTTTAGTAAAAAATGTTTATGATTTTTAATTTTTCTAGTTAATTAATAAAATAAAAAAAAATATTCCTTACAAGTATAGTTTATATTGGATTTAAAAATACACACTGTTTTATGGCATAAACAATAAAATATCATTCTAATAATTATATAATAATAATTAATAATATAATAAATGCTTACCATAATATTGAAAGTAAAGTAAACAATTTTAATAGCTATAACAAAAACATATAAAATATACTTAGTGATATAGGTTGACAGAATTTGTCCGTTAGGAATCTTTGTTTTATAAAACGATGTATTACTGAATACAAATTTTACTCACCTATAAAAGTGACCCATTAAATTGTACACATGATGTACATCAGAGCGATACCCATAACTTTCTTTTTCTTTTTTTTATAAGTTGATCGAATCAGAAATTATTAATTTATAATGATGAATGTGGCCTAAACTATTGTTTATCTGCAGGCCCTCGAGTGCAGTGTGTCCCTGATATATTTGCTTTCAATAATTTTTACCAGCTCAATGGCATCTCGAATCACATTGGGGGAAGCCTTAATCTGGTGTTTTCCAACAATTGCAGTGTTTTGGTTGAAAAGTCAGAAGTTTTCTCTGTTCCGTGTGATCCTTATCACCTTGTACTTGATATCCAATTTGCTTTTGATCGGGACCTTCCACTTCTTGATAACTCTCATAAATATTTTATTTTCCAGTGTGCACGCTATTCGGACGGATTGTTCTTTTCTTATGTCTTTCAACTGGTTTGAAACTATAGTGTCTCTTGATGTAGATCAACTAATGTAGGCAACTAATGCATTGTATGATGCTCTGAATTTCTGCTTACTGAATTTTGTTCCCGAGGTTAGTTATTGACCGTCTAAATTCCCTCTGTGGTTTTCCAAAGACCTTAAATCTTTAGTGATTTTTAAAAAGCTCGCTCATGCCAAATAAAAAGTGTCCCGTTGTCCAAAAGATTATAACGAGTTTTCTAATCTCTGGGGCCGTTATAAATATGAATACAAAAGTTGCTATAAATCGTTCTTAGCTCAAACTGAGTGTAAGCTAAAAACCAATCCTCGGTCTTTTTGGGACTTTGTCCAGAAGAATAAATCCAGTGATGGAATTTCATATACTGTTCATTTTGATTAAAAGGTTGGTTTCGGCACTGAACCAATTTCTAACCTCTTCTCTTCATATTTCAGCACCGTATACGCCACGTATACCAGATATTTCTTTTTTTCATTTTAATCTACCAAGTAACTGTTTCTTTACCACAAATGATGTCGAATTGGGTTTATCTATCTTAAAAACTTCAAAATCAGCTGGTACTGATGGTCTGCCAGGGACCTATATAACACAAAATCCGATCTCTGTTTTCTCCTGTGGTTGATATTTCGTCGCTCCCTTGACACGGGTACTTTCACATCTATATTTAAGATTATTTCAGTCACACCTGTATAAAGTCTATTGATAAAACTGATGTACACAATTATAGGCTTATTTCGATCCAAAATTATACTGCCAAACTCTTTGAGCAGCTTGTTCTGAAGTGTATTCAGCCATCGGTTAATTCTATCTTAGTTGATAAAGAATATGGCTTTAGGCCTAGCCGTTCTGCTACTACAAATCTGATAGTATTTCATAATTTTATATTGGAGGCCATTGAAAAACGGACTCAGGTGGATGTTATTTGTACGGATTATCCAAAACATTTGATCTTGTTTGACCATAAAATACTAATTGAAGTCTTATATAAAGCTGGATTTGGGTAGCCCTAAACCTAATCTTGGTCCAAATAATATTTATCTGGCAGGGTCCAATGGGTCAAAATCTTAGGGTGTAAATATGAAACAGTCGTGGTACCTTCAGGTGTTCCTCAAGGGGGGCACTTATCCCCCTTGTTGTTTTCTCTATTGGTTAATGGTCTAAAATTGGTTATTCCAGATTCTTTGTTTTTTATGTTTGCTGACGATTTTAAAATCTTCAGGGTAATTGAGGCAGTAACTGATTGTGTTACCCTCCAGAAAGAGCTTGATGTTCTTGTTTTATGGTTCAATTCTTTGTGACTAAGTTTTAATGTAGGTAAATGCCAATCCATGTCTTTTGCCAAGAATAGAAATATTATTAATTACACGTACTTGATAAATGGATCAAGCATTAATATTGTTACTAAGAAGAAAGACTTGGGTATTCTTTTCTGTCCAAATTTTGATTTCCATTACCATATAGAGGCAGTTTGCTACGCACGTCAAAAGAATTTTAAGCTCTCTAGTTCTCCCAAAGCTCTATATTGCTCTCTCTTACGGCCTCTTTTAGAATATTCTTCCATTCTTTGGGACCCTTTTACGGCTGCTGACTCTTCTTGAATTGAGAGAGTCCAGAGGCGTTTTTGTTCTTCGGCGACTATTTTGCGAATTCCGCATCCATCGCGTGATTATTGGTCTGTAATGAATAATCTTAAACTCTTGTCTCTAGCTGATAGAAGAGTTGAAGCTACTTTGGCGTTTTTACTTAAGTTGATTGACAGACGTGTGGATGCTCCCGTTCTCCTTTTTGTAATTAATTTTAAAGTTCCTACTCACTTAACTAGGTCTAATTCTTCTTTTGTTGTTCCATTCCACAGTACCAACTATGGTAGAAATAATCCTATTCACTGTATGATGCGTATTTGTAACGAGCACCTAGGCTTCTTTTAAACGTTTATTAATAGTACTGCAATCTGTTATTATTATTTTTTACCTTTTGTTCGTTTTTTGTTATTTTTATTTTTGTTTTTATTTATTTGCAATTTGTATTTTGTTCCATTGTATTCTTTGGCGTTTGCTTACTTTATTATTATATTATTTGTTAAAATGTATTATTAAAATATTGTATTGTACTATGGGGCTCCAGCCCGTTCATTAAAACTAAATAAATAAATAAATATTAACTGCAGGTATCAATAAAGGAACGATTAACAATCTAAATTAATTATTATATACAATAAGTAATTGGTGCGGTTGTCAACACTTATCGGCTACAAGTGTATTTTCTCATTAGAAGATTACTGAAACATTATCAACATTTTGAAGTACATTTAATTTAAATCTCTATTCTCTATAGGAATAAACAATAATATTTTGTCTATAAAATAAGATCTAAATTAAAGTACATATAATTTAAAGTGGTATTATTATTATTGTTAATAATATGAATAGGTGTATAATGTATATTTTATTTGAATTCCTTTTAGGCAAAATTAAAAATATAATACTTTTATACAAAAAAACCCATATAACTATACATATAAAGTGTAAAAAAAAAAAGCGGGCAAGTGGGTACCGCTCTGCTGTACATTAGGTGCCGTGTGGATCACTATATATTGTAGGACGGTTAAATTTGAATCCAATGATAATTAT
>VUJU01003635.1:0-15564 GCA_009835225.1 Aphis craccivora | reverse complement strand
TATATTATATACCTATATGTATAGTAAATTTTTATTTTGAATGTTGAGGATTATTTTTGAATGTTGTAAAAAAAAAAAAAATTGTAAAAATGCATAAAGCATATATTGATATTCATTGATTATTTTTGCATATTTTTAAGATTTTTAAGAGAATATAATGAGAATATTTGAAGGTTTTTTTAGAGAATATTAGCATCATATTTAAGGTATTTTAAAAGAATATAAATCCGGTCTTTACTTATTATTATTATCAATAAATTAAAACAATAAACATTCGTATTGAACTACTTGACTTTTAAAATAATTTAGTATCCCTGACGGCTGACGTTAAAGCAAAAATGAAACAAGTAATGATTTCCATTGATGAAATCGAAATATTTAAAATACTTGTTCGTATAAAGGGAATTTTATTAAACTGATTTAATAATTTAAACCATCCAATTATAATACGATGTATACTATAAAATTGAATCAAGTTTAGTATTATACCCGATATTTTTATAAAAATGTATTAAAAATATTCAGAAGTTGTTAGTAATAATCCCGTTTACCGAGTATTTTAAATAATACCACACGTCCACCCAAAGCTGGTTACGATAACAAAACCTGATAAACAGAATATTTGACCAATAAAATAAAATAATCCATCTATAGTAAGTCGACCTATAAACGATACACGATTATTATACCTAAATATTCATAATAAGTATGATAATATTATTAATTATCAAATTGACTTTAAAATCAAAATCCATTCTGGTTATTTATTTATTTTTGATAAAAAAAAAAAAGCAAAACTTATATGTTCTCTTCAAAAATAATTTTTACCAAGTCTCATACCATGATTACGTACATAAATATATATTGTAAATATATAAATATATTGTTTAATGTATTAACGTATTGTGATATATAATTTAAGACCTGGTGTATAATATAGTCGATTATATTAGACATTAACTTACCTATAAACAACAAGAACTGTAGATCTACATCCATGGCCTGGTCGAGTATATTTGTTGCACCATTGCAGTAGAATGGTCAGAACTCAGAACTGGTAAGCTCAGTCTATCCTGTTTTTGAAACCTTTATTAACTCTGTGTTAATATTTTTAATATGTCATAATTATATTTTTAGTAAAATTTTAATATTATCAATATTATATAATGGTACCAGCTATATCAAAGTATAGCCAACGGGAACAAAATGTGTTTACGTATTTATAGACGTTTGCTTTCGACACTCGTCGCTACCACGCAAGATAATTTTTCCAGAAAATAAAATAATTTAGTGGTATAATGCCTACCAGTTTGCTTGTGACGTTTGATGAATGAGATGCGAATAACCAAAAGTTTATTTTCACTTTTGTGACTTTGTTCTTTGTAAAACAATATTTATTTATTTTTATTTTATTTATAATAATATATGACAAGTAAATTAAATTAAAACAAAACTAATAAATGATTTTAAGACGCTGTTTCGAAATCAACACCAAAATAATAATGATATTATTATTGACTATCGAGCTATAAAATATTAGAACCTATCGTTGATAACTAACTAAAATTTCCAAGGTTTAAGTATTTCAGGAAAAACACGAATAAAAATACGATTGCTGCGAAGAAGATTATTCGGTGTGTCGGACTCACGTCACGGCGGTACACCATAATCAAATTAGAACTCTCATAATATTCTTTATAAGTTATTTTAAGTTCCTCATCTGTCTTATATTTTATCAATATACAGTATTTCCATAAAATTATAATTCATAAGTAACAAGACTCAAGTGGGGTACCTACTTTACTTAAATTAGGTAACACTAATCTCTAGCGTTAGTATTATACACCTAGGTCGAGTCCCCAAGACCTAATTAATATAAACATATCTTTGCCATAAGGAACAAGTCGAATGGAAGCAATGATCGGTGAAGAGGGGGGACATAACAGTATGTAAATTAAAGTTTTAAACATCATAATTTAATTTGAATTTTAAAATAATAATTTATATATTTATTACTTTTTTTATTTATATATATATATATTTTTAGATGGAATTTGCGTGGTTGAACTAATTTTTTGGTAAAAACATTTTTTAACAAGAACCACAATAAAAGCTTGCTAACGTAAATTTAAATACTTTAACAAATATTTAGAATTATTTTCCAATTTTTTAAATTATTTACTAAAATATATTTTTAATAAAAAATGATCAATATGCTTATACATTCTAACAAAGTGCTGATCATCTTTTTATTACCAATAATATCTATATGATTAATTTTTCCCAAACAATTTGATTACGTTTTTCCTGGACATTAAAAGTTGTTTAACAATTTTACTTAAGATAATATTACATTCTATCCAGATTCCAGATACATATAAACATTAAATAGATATTATATTTCTAAAATGTTCTATATTTGCATCCAAGTTACAATATTTAAAGTTCCCTTTTTACTTTTTTTAATTGGCTAGCGATAGCTGAAACGCATTACATCCACAGTAGTGATTTCAAACCCTATAAATATATGTAGTGTTATAAAAAAAAAATAATTCAAGTATAGTACCTATTTCAGTTTAACTCATACAAAATGATTATAATATGTGACTTTAAGCATAATGCCATAACAACCAATTATCTTACTCAGCCCAACTGTATTGTAAAATAATTACTAACTTACAATGCCAAAATTTATTATCAAATATGAGCGTCTACATTTTAATAAAATGGTGCGTAGATAAATTGGAAAAGTAAATGGGTCCTAGATTCCTAGATTATTATACGCTATATTGAACAAATATTGTTTTATGTGGTTATGATTATCATAATAATTGATTTTCATATTTTTCTTCATCTTGAATCTTCTGTGAAAAATTAATAAAGATTGAATACAGAAATCAAACATATTATTAATTTTCCGAAAAAATACTTAATTTGACTTTTCCTTTTTACCCGTGTACCGGTGTACCCGTACATTTGCATTATGTTACACTCAGTAACTCTTAAAAAAATAAGTAGGCATCGTGTTCGCAACTGTTATCTTCATCTTACAAATGTGTAATGTATAAAAAAACTGCGTTCAACCAAATCTATTTCATTTAGTTCATTATAAACTTTTTAAGTAACAGTAGATTAAATTATTTTCAAATTAAAGATAGAAATATTATTATCGGTGTTCTCGTGTCAATTTTTTTGTATTTTAATTTTAAAAAAAAATTATAAGGGTTTTTAAATCTTATATTTTACATACTTATGACTCACTTTTTAAAATTAATATACCGAAAAACGACAAGAAAATACAGATAATATACTTACATATAAATGTATAATAAGTTAATTATTTATTGTTATATAGAAAATAACAATACGAAAACATGAATTCTACAAATTACAAGTTTGCCGAGTTTATAAAACAGAGAAAACACATACCTCTTAATACGGTTATCACTGCTATCTAATTTTTCTAAGTAGAAAACTGTCAGGAAAAATGTTTAAATTAAACTACAAGTTCCTGCTGAAAAATCTATCTATAATCAATTTATATTATTTTCATTTTTGATATGTTAACATCTTTACGCGCCACCCCCCAAAAAAGAGTGTGTGTAAAAAATAAATCTAGAGTGAATTAGTATTAATATTCGATGTCACGAAACATTGTAACGGAAGTTTAATGTTTTCCCAGTAATGCCCATCAATAATTTATTACAATATAATATAATATTAAATTTTTGTATTATATGATTATTATCTCCAGATAGTGCTACACAGTGGCAAAGAAAACGACGAGCCCTTAGATGTTAACACATCAATATTGAGCGTCAGATACGAACTCTGACACACATATTTTTTTTTTAATTTAAATAATACTGTTTTGTACGTAAATTTGAAAAATTTTAATTTTCACAATGCTTTAATTAATTTAAACATGATTGATTTTTTTGAATCTACAGAAAATAAATACAAATAATTGTAGTTTTTCTTTAAGTTATAATTTTATAGTTGGATTGGTAGGTAATAGATTTTGGTTCATTTATTTAAATTTGACAAGCACAATAATTTTGAATTTTTAAATAAAATCTCAAATAAATATAATTAGGTACATAATATCTAAAATAAAATATAATGTATATTACGTGCAACGCTCACAATTTTATTAATTCTAGATTTGGTATTTAGTAATGTGATTTATAAACACTGATTTTTATTTTATTTATTTATTTAACGCCAAACGGCAATTTAAAGATACATTGTAATAATTAGAATAGCAAGAAATGATAATAATTAAATAACATACATGGAAAACAGTAGTTACAATTATAGACTTAAGTTTTAACTTATTCTAAGCAGTGTGCAGTTGTAAAGAGTATAATATAATAAAGTAAATAAAACGAAAGCGAAAACATTCAGTAGAGATAAATATCAACATAGTCAGCTACAGATCAAAAGCTATTAAGTAGACGGAGCATTCTATCTAACGGATTATTAAAGGAGTAATTACTATGGTGAGAGGAAACAAGGTATAGAGAGTGATTTCTAGTGAAATGCACAGGAACGCGGACAGAGATAGAGGACAAAAGGTCCAGTATTGAACCATTAAAAAGAGAGGTGATGAAGGAGAGGTAAGCATTTACACGGCAAGAAGCAAGAGTAGGGATATTCAAGGAAGTTCTAACTGATAGGTAATCATGGGGTGGGTGATCAATTTTGAGTATAAAAGCGGTATCAGAAAGGAAGCGGTTTTGGACTTGCTTTAAACGTAATTGGTCCTTGGTTAGATATGAGTACCATACAACTGATTTATAAAACTACTTATACTATTTATAGAACTATTTTATATAATATTTTTAGAAGTTTAAGTAGGTATAAAAATAATTAATTTTCATACTTATGATAGTTGTTTAATTTTATTATACATTAAAGTAACAAACTTTATCTTGCAATTTAAAAAATGAAATTGTAATTAAAAGTTCAGGCGTATGTTACAAATTTACAATATAATTCATTTTGTGTTTTGATACTATGCCCGCATTTGCACATTTACAGTATCTGGTGATTATAACACTTAACAATAAAATATGCTAAATAAACCACACAATAAAATATTGTAGAGATTTTGATAAAACTCGGAGAAAATGTTCAAATTTAAAATTCTCTCTCTCTCTCCTTCCTCTTTCTTTCTTTATATATATTTTTTCAAACTATAATTCAAACGATTTATGAATATAATAACTAAGCACATAATATGGTTTAATTTATCATCCACGGATGAAATTTTAAGTACTAAATTTTTTTTAAAAAATGCAAAATATGAGTAAAAGATTTAAATTCTATATTTGTGATGTTATTAATGCACTAATTTAGAAAATAAATATAGAAATACAGTCGTAAATTGTATGAGCTGATGAATGAAGTTAAGCCTTTCGCTGCTAAAAATACTAAAACTAATAACATAAACAGCCTAAAAACAGTAAAAACAAAAGAATAGTGAAACTACCTTCAACGTTTACTTCATTTTTAACAGAAGCATATAAAATACTAATGATTTAAAATAAACATCATAATAGGTATTTAACCTGTAATAGATAAAATTATTAGTGAATTTCATAAATGATTTAATAACAACAATCCAATTTTAAAAGAAATAGGTTTTTTAAATCTTACAATTTCGATATTTTTGGATATGGAAAATATAAGACCACTTTCATTTTATTATGATATCAATTCAGACAGCTTTGTAACAGAATTAAGACTATTAACGAAGTTAATAAAAATACATGAAAGTAATGATGTACAATGAAGTAACAACAATCCTTGATCATGTAACTGTATCGTGTACACTTATTAGAAAACTATAAAATAGCATTCTCGGAAACATATATTTTATGTATGCTTTCAATAATAATATCACTTTTAAGCGCAAGAGCAGAACATACTTTTTCAAGTCAAATAAAAACATTTTAAGAATCCATATTATGTCGAACGAAGAACTTCTCGTATATTGTAGTATTAGGTATTGAAAAAAAAAAATCTTATAAAAATAAATTCTTAGATATAATTGAGGGTAGATTTAATTCAATTCATAAAAAATGAATAACTATCATAATTATTTTTGTTGCTCAAATAATACTAATAATGAAATACTTAGATATCGAGTTCAATAAAGTCTCTCTTAAAATAAAACATATAAAATCTATTTTGATTATTTGTTTGGTAAAATAACAAATTATCTACCCCGAAAAAATTACCAATACTTTCCTGAAAATATCTTTTGAAAGAATGAATAGAGAAGCAAGTACTATACTAATAAAAAATGTGTGGCGCAGCCCCTGATGTACTACAATTAAAAGCTAAACAAAATATTATGACACAGTTTAAGTATGGAATGCAGTTCAGTTCGAGAGACGTGCATATAATATCTATTTTCATTTTTCAATCTACGCCACATCTGCGTTAAATTATAGTAATATATTATAATTAGAGATATAGAAAACAGGTATGTACACTGTAACCTACTACCATTGGAGCTGAAAAATCTGCAGAAAAAAAGTGTAAAACGATATTGCAGTCAGCGGTAAACGTTAAAGTTTGATTGTCTCAGTAGCGAAAACCGATAACAATAACGAACGAGCACATAATACAGTAAACGAATTATTATATACCACATATCAGGTATATTATTACCGTGACGATAATAATGGATGTACTGATTGTATAGTTGGCGATTACAATAAGCGGCTTCCGCCTTTGCATCGATAATAATACAATACAACACGTACGTAGCTGTTTCAAATAAAATAACAATAATAATAATATTTAGGTCAATAATAGTTATTTTTGAACGATTATTGCATTTACATTTTGTGCAGTGACCGACAGACAACGGCGGGTATTCAAGGTTGAATACCCGTGATAACACCCCGACCCATTAAGTTGTCAGTAGTCAACGATGACGACTAGTTGACGTTAACTCGTTTCGCCGTCGTCGGTTTTCATCCACCTAACGCGATTAGTTTTAATCATGAACTATATTTTTCATTATAAAATCTAGCTATATTTATGAGTTTATAACTGTTTTTACTCTCGTACACCAATTATTTTTCACTTTTTTTTACTCGCTATGAAGTACTTCTTACTCGGTATGAATTAAGAGTATAGAAATATTATTTTTAAAAAACAAAATGTATCGCTTTTTTCAATTTTCCCAATTATAACTTGATTTGTTATTATTAATAATCTATCGAACATGGTTTTCATGGCACAAATAATTACAATAATTTAAATTTTCAATCGGAAACTTGTTAGACCGGAGATGAGCTTACCGTGCATCAACCTTATGTTGCCCTAAGTACTTGTCACCGTTTAAGCCTTCGTCCCGCATGAAATTTACTACGACTGTTCCCAGACATTTTACCACAGAGTATACGGCAATAGCGAAGTATCTTCAATCTGTAAATTATCAAAAACCAGAAAAATAGTAAATGTTCTTATTTAATAGTGTCAAAGAAAAGTGAGCAAGTTGGTAAAGCTTTGTTGTATAGTAAGTGTTGAGTGAGTCACTGTAATGTGTGTGTTAAATTTGAATTCAATGATATATCATTGTATACACGTGAAGATGATTTATCAACCTGTATTACTGCAGTAACTGCAATACTCGTGAGTATTTTTTTTTTCATAATATACATATTGGATTCTGATGAACGCATAGGTATTACAACGATACAACAATGTGTGTTTGTATATATATATATATACATACACATACGCACACACCTCATTAAAAACCAATACACTCATCCCACCGTTCAGAATCTAAAAATTAAAACACACTGTGCCTATTTAATACTTTAAAATAAATTTAGGTAACTACCTACAGTATAGACGATTTAACGCTAACCGTTTGTATTATATTACGTTTTATTTTTCTATAAACTATGTAACTAATCAAAGATAAGTAGAGAATTCACTAATATTTCAAAATCATAGCTGGATGATATTATTGTAAAACGACATAAATGTTCCAAAATGAGCTCATTGTTGGTGAAATAAATTATAAAATCATCGGTAAATGGAATCACAAATAATATATCTATATACTTATTAAAACTATTATTAAAGTACGTAAGTACTTGCACGATGCACCAGCCCATTTCCGTTTTCAATTTTGTCCTGGCCCGAACTATACGTTTTGTAAATACTGCTCGTAAACCAATATTTAGCCAGTCATTAGCATATATTTTCACGAATAATTTCCAAATTTATACGATATTATTAACTGTAAAACACCCGATTTTCCGTTTTCAACATTTCATTACTTTTAATATTAGCCAAAAAGTATTTAAAATGTACCCAACGGTTGCATGAAATAGGGCTACGTTATCACTTATACGAAAAATAATCTGTTATCTTGTTCGTTCCGTTCTTGATTATTGTATATTGTCTACAATGACCGTGTTGCTGGTAATTCAAGAAAGTTTGAAAGGTTTACGTAAAAGTTTTTGTGCTTTTACAGTTGTTTATTTAAAATTCCTTTCGCGACCCATGATTATGACCCGGTTGCTAATATTATGCTTGACTAATCTTCTTCGACTAAGCGTAGGTGTAGTGTGGGTATTAGGTTCTTTAACAGTCCGTTAAATAGCAAAATGTATCTTTTCTTTTATATTTTATATGTTTCAAAGTACCTCGGATATCGTATTGGTATACTGATGCTTTATACATTCCGAATTTTTGAGCACTTTTTGTTGATAAACCTCTAATATAGGTAATGTTGAATGACAACTTTTAATTTATAATTATATAATATAATTTACATACTTCATACTTTATAATACCAAAAAATATTCTATACCTATATACTTGTATTATTTAAAAAATAGTTAAATATTGTTTTTTTTTTATTTATTATTGTTATTATTATTATTATTTACACAATAATTATAAATATATATTTTTTTATTAATGTGCGTATAATATAATGTTTTTAAATTTAACGATATAATGACTTATAATTTAAAATATTTTATCTACAATCTGCATAAGTACCTATATGATCTGAAATGATATAGTCATAAACATAATTAAATTTTTTTTTTTATTTTTTTTTCAGTACTTGAAAGCCATTGCAGATAAACCATAATTCAAAAGTGACAGTATATCCAGATTTTAATTGTCTACATAAATATCATTTTGAACTATGTTGTACTTAAATTAAACCTTAAAAATAAGTACAGTTTGCTCCTTTTAAAAATGTATATAATAAATGCTTAACACATACAACTAAAAACCAACACATAGTCTTATATCGTTACAATGCATACATATTAATGTACAATTCCATTATATTGCACATTAAAATGCCAATAAACTCACGTCTATGGTATAAAAATAAAACTTTCAATCACAAAGTGATTTAATAAACCGATAAACTGTACATAGATTTCAAAAACAATTTAAGTTAAATTAAGATTACATTTTAAATATTAAAGTCAGATTGTTATAATTAAAAAATATATATATACATATAAATATATATTGATTATTTGCTAGATTAACATGTCTTAATTTGTTGTCATTTAAAATTAAAAATAAGAACTATCGGTCCTCGGAATTGAAAAAGTTAAGACAAAAATATAATAATGCACGAGTTTGCTGCTTATGACTTATGAACAATAAACAAAATGTTCGCTTTACATTGATTTTCGACACTGTTATGTACCTAAATTGCCTATCCATCACGCCGTGTCATACAATATTTATAACAAGGTTAAAATAACAGCATAATATTATGGTGTACAAAATTCATCTATCTTTGTCTGAACACCTTCGGTCTTGAAGCCAGACTTTATTATAGTAGTAGTGGAAGTGGAGTTTTAACAAAATTATCCATTTTTCCCGCCTAAATATAATATACTATTTTTGTTATTTCGTATTACTTAACAAACATTTAAATTACAAAATATTTAGTTTTAATTTTTTATTATTGTTGTCAAAAATCACAATTATATGGGCCGTGTAAAATACTTAAAATTTGTTAAAATTTTAAAATTTTTTTGAAAACCCCATGGATCCTGATCCGAGATAAGTGTCTAGAAATCTTTCCCCAATACAGAGTACACACACACACACACACAACCAAATTCGATCAAGTCTTACAAAATACACGATATCCGCCACATATTATGATTTACAGGCATATAAAAATATATAAAAAATAATTTTAAAAACAGGAAAATTCCGTTTGCAGAATATTTACCCAATAAGTGTCCTATACACCTCACCATTAATAAGCTACCGTAATGGATTTTTTCCCACCAGACCCCCTCCCACCCCACCAAGTTGAAAATATGACCATTTTGAGAATGTTTAGTTTTTTTAATCACTATAGTTATAACTAGTAATATGAAAAAATTAATGAATAACACAAAATTTGAAAACTAATACATTTAAACTCCATTCAGAATTTAATACTAAGTTTAAGGGTCCTGCGCATCAACCAGTAAGTCTACGTATTCGAAAAATTATTGTTATTGTGGCTTCAGAATAAAGAAAATAGGCTGTATAATTCGATATAACAAATGAGTAGGTCCGATTATTGGGTACGATATTATCACTAAAATTGAATGTCGGTTTTAAATAGTAGTGCTACAGTCTGGTATACCGGGCATATATTTCTTTTATACAGATGTTGTTTATGTAGATATATTAAATCATTATATTTTATAATATAATATGGTCCAACATTTTCGGATTCCTAATATGTTTATTATTATACCGTGTAACTGTCGCGGTTTCAACGTCTTATAAATTATAATAATATTACGATGAACCTATATACTCGCTTATCAATCGGTCCCTACGTCGTTGCCGTCGCAAAAAATACAATGGTCCGGGGCACCGACATGTCCGGTAATCAGTGCTCGCCTATTATAATATTAATATTATATCGATTAAAACACTGATATTGAAATAATATCGTCGTAGAAATATTCGAAATTCGCCGTCAATCGGCCCCGCGGAGTGGCGTTTGTAAGCTATATTTTATCATACTCGTCGCACGGGACTCACGGTCCCGCACGCATTGCACATTTATTTTATTAATAACACAATAATATTATTGATATATCACACGGTCCGCGTACGCGCGTTTATAGAGTCACGACTCGTTGTATACGTAATACACTTATATGCGATGTGATGATGGTGCGCGATTTACAATAATATAATAATATAATCGCGTGTTATTGTAAAACATTATAAAATTATCATCCGGGGGGCACTCGGGATGATAATAATAATAATAATAATATACGATATTACACTCTTGCAACGTGTATAATGCACGTATATAAATATGTATACGCGTATAATGGCCGCCGTCCCGCCGTTCGGTTTTTCTTGAAACGCGGCCAAGTGCATATCCTGTACGCGCGCGCCCGTGTGTGTTTGTACACATCCTCATATATATATATATATAAGCGTGTTGTACGTGTGCAGTCTGCATGTGCCGGACTCGGAAACCGGAGGGCCGGAGGGTTATAGGACGGCAGACACGCGGAGCCTAGACGATTTTTCACCGGCCTATATCATCGCCGCCGCCGTTGGAATCATTTACAAAACGAGGGCGGCTGCACGCGCGCGCGCACCCACACCCACGTGAGCGTGTGAGTATGAGTATACACACACCCGCATACACACGATATACGCATGTGTGTGTGTGTGTGTGTGTGGGGAGACTATTGCATTCGAGGGGGTACCCTCCCTTACGCACATGTACACAGTTCCCACCCCACGCCCACGACTATATACCTATAAGCGTATATATATTCATCCCACGCGCTTGCGCCTCCCCACCACAAGTCTTATGTATATATATATATATCTATTTTCTATCAGACGCACTATCGTGTACGTATATACAGTACACAAGCCGAGAACCGGCCGTAAAACATCACCGGCCCGGTGGCTGGCCCGTACACCGGTATACGGGGGTGCAAGGGGGGTAAGGAAAAAGAAAACGCCCGCGCCCGCGATACGATCTGGCGTAGACCCATTAGTTTGGACCGACGACGACGACGATAATAATAATATATACACGTCCGCGACATTTGGCAACCTCACACATAACTCGTTCGACGTTATTATATATATATATATATATAAATGTTTGTGTGTGTGTGTGTGTGTGTGCCGTTGTCTGTTTTTCGTTTGCGGGCGCTATTATATTATTTTATATATACATATTACATGTACACCGCGAGCAGGACGAGGGTGAACGAAAAAAAATATGTACATGTATACAAAAGTATACGGCGCGACAAGCGGTTTTATCGCATACGTAAGGTCGAGCGCGCGTGTGTGTGTATAAATTATGCGCGTATATATCGTATATGTGTGTATACGGTCTATTATAATCCTGTATGCAAATTACGGTAGACCACCGCCGCCGCCACCGTATAATAATAATGATACGGGCGGCCCGTCTAGCGAACCGTTCGCCAAGAAGACCGCTGCCGTTCCTCGGACTCGAGTTGACGATGTTCCCGTCCGGATCCGCGCCACCGCCACGCCGATGTCGTTTTTCCCTATTTATTTACACGTTTCGTTCGTTCGTCCCCCGTGCACTGCAGGGCGATTCGACGATAACCGTGCTCGCCGCTGGTTATTTTTTTCATTTAATGATCGATTCATTTGGCCTTTGATTTCCACATTTTTTTTTTTTAAATATTAGGTACACTCGAAAGCCGTGTTTTGACATTTTTTGACCACTTTGGAAGTGTCTTATGGGGATACAAAGCATCTTTTTTCAAACGAAAACCCATTTTTACAACTAAAAACCTACTCAAACCTATTAACCTATAACCTATTCAAATGAATGGATCAACGATTTGAATAAATGCATCATAAAATAAAATTCGGAAATGAGCATTCTTAGTGGATCACCCTTAATATAGTACCTATAGTATGTACTACGTATGTGTGTAGTTAGTGTAGTTATTGCCTGCGTATATTTTATAATAATATAATGCACTGTCAAGGCCATGCTAGCTACTACCAGATGGGGTTAAGGAACTGCGTTCTTCCCGAGGACCGCCTGCATATGTATAGGTATCTAAAGTATTGCATTCCTTTTATTTCCGGAACATTTTTTAATAACGTCCGGTTGTAGTTCATACCTTTTCGGTGCGAAAATCTATAAAATGCCTTAACAATATCATACAAAGTCTTTAATCATATAAATTAATCTATAACGTTATAATCAAGCTAATATTATTGAAAATGAAAAGTTATCGAATTCGAGTAATTTTTTTCACTTTCCTCTGCGTTAGGTTAATTAGTTTATAACATACAATTTTATATGATTTTGCATATTTTAATGACTCTTTATAAGTCCATATTAATTTTTTTTTTTGATAAAATTATGCATGTAGCACAGTAAATATAATATAATAAGTAATCACTGACTGGTTAGTGGTTTTAAATTTTTAGTTAACTTTTTTTGGGGGGGGGGATATTCTATGATAAATAGTCAATATAATATCATGTAATTAGAATTAGGAGATACACGTTAAGCAATAACTTAACTCATAACAATACATTGTATTCAATTAACTTAATTAACAAATACAATTTATCAAGGCACAATCAGGAAACCTAATATTGATTAATCATTAACATATTATAGCATATAAAACCTATAAACAGTAGATGTATGTGGTTGTAAAGATTAAATTATTATTTCTCTTGATATAGTAGCTGCAGAATTAAATTTTAAATGTTTGTGAAGTTTTACAATGATGTGTATATATGCGTGTGTGTGTCATACTTACTATTTAGTATTTCAATACTTTTAATAGTTGAAAAAACTAAGTCTATAACAATTAATATGTATATATATACAACATACGTTTTAAACTAAATCTATTGCTGTATTTCAAAAACAAATAATTATGTACCTATAGTTGAATTTTTAAACAATTATTTTTATAAATATTTTTTAGTTATTGTGAAATTTTTAAAATGTTCAGGTTATCTTAAAGCTATTTAAGAGTTTGTATACATACATATCCCTTAATAAGGGTGTTCATTTAATAAACTTGAAAATTTAACACAGAATTTCTTATAAGTTGTACTTGTAGCAATTTAAAAATATCAAAAATACATTAACACAATTTGTATATAGATTATAGATGTGTTTTTAAATTCAAATTTTAAAGAAATAGTATTTTTAAAAAATAATTATTATTTTAGTTAGTTTGCTTTAATTCAAAAAATATTAATCTCAAGAACCTTAAACTTTTCTACAAATTGTATATTATTATTAAAAAACATGAAAATATATTTATTGATAATATATTTTCAAATGGAACTTATTGTATTAACAATAGAAAAATATGAAATATAAAATATTTCTACTTAAAATCGTTTTTTGTTTGCGTACAATGATATAAATTGTATTCAAATTTTACACGTCCACAACAGTGACAGGTTAAACACTTAACTGTACTAGGTATACAGTAGAATGAATTCTCTGGTTGTTTTTAATATTTTTTTCTGTATTTAGATATTATACATACAAATGTAGATTTTATTTTATTTTTCTCCAATTACTTCTCAACCCTACTTATTAGTTATTTGTTTAGTTAATATAATAATAGTATACTAGTATAAGTTAAATTCATATTATAGAATTGTATAATTCATATAATAATATTATCGTGGTCATTCTATTCTAATTCTAAACTCATCCATAAGAAATAGAATACCTTCCCTGGATAACTAATATCGTAACAAGGTTCCCCGACCACGTTATACTACATTTTCTAAACTGTACAATGGTGAAAAACTTCTGCAATTAAAATATATTAAAATATTGTTATGGATATATTATTATCATCATTATTTTATTCACATGTTTGTTCTACAAGTTTAAGACAGCGTTTAAGCATATTAATTTTAAAACGATCATTTTAAATATTTTGTACTGTATTCGAAGAATACATTTTTGAGAGTTATGTCACGTAGGTACATCACATATTTTGTGCTCTCCTCGACTATAAGATACTGATAATCCATAGAATTGGTGCGGAGAAATAAATTTGGCTGATGCAAGCGCCTTTTAGTTGTGCGTTGGTATGGACCCACGTTGACACACAGTCAGGTCTACATATATATATATATGACAGCATAGCATCTCACACGTTAAAGTCAAGCATATTATAAGTTATGCAGACTCTAAGTTCATTGTGTGTGTGTGTGTGTGTGCGTGCGCTTTAATATTAATTGTATATTTCATTAAAATATAAAGAGCATCTATTTTCCCATCTCAACTGTACTACAGCTCCTTCCCAGTGGTATACTTTCTTATTTTAAACGTTGGCACAAATAGCTGCAGTTGTACGTGCTCAGCAGACTGAATATATACATAGAATGTGCATCTAAATCTATAGGAGCGTAATCGTAGCAGAGATTGTAGTTGTTTGTGTAATTTTAGGTAAAAACGGAATCGTGTATAGTGATGAAATGGTCTCAAGATATTGCAAACGGTAAACATTATTTTGTTATACT
>VUJU01003634.1:0-24329 GCA_009835225.1 Aphis craccivora | reverse complement strand
GTTTTGCGTAAAAATTCCCGTTTTTCCGTCATTTTTTTTTGTTTTTCTCGATTTTTTTGAAAACTGTTGGAAAATGTTAACTTTTTACCTCTATAATGCACCAAGGATATTCACTTTTACATCGGAAACCACCCCCATAGTTTGAAATTGGAGCATTATTTCGACTAGTTATGCTGTACACAGACACAAAAAAAAAACAAAAAAAAAAAACAAAACACGCATCATTGTAAAGTCAATACATTCATCACTTCATCACTTCGTTCAGAATCTAAAATTGTGCATATATATTCGTATAATTTTTTAATCACTATAAGACTAATTTGTGAGAAACTTTGTACTACATTTCTAAGTATTTTGACTCTGCCAAAAATTTTTTATCGATATTTATAAAAAAAACTAAACAAAAATGAATATTTCAAATGCTTATAAATACTAAATAGCATTAAAATAAACGAAATATTTTGAAAATTAAAACCATGCAAAGATCTAAATAACTGGTAAAATTTTCAAAAACCTACGACTTATACTTTTTGAATAATAACAAATATTTAAAATCGTTTGATGATAAAGCAGTATCGTAACGCGATTTCGTAAAAATTTAAAATTCATATTCTCACAACTTTTTTTCCTATAATGATGCTCGACTGCTCAAGTTTTCTATACAGGTATTTGAAAGAAAACTATAATGGAAAACTTTGTGTTGAATTTTTTTAACCTATCTAAAAAACAAAAATCGTTATTCATAATTCGTTTTAAGTTCAAATTTTTGCGATTTTGACTTATTATATCGTAAACATTTGAACTCCGAT
The DNA here is from genome assembly GCA_009835225.1 of Aphis craccivora. NCBI lineage: Eukaryota > Metazoa > Arthropoda > Insecta > Hemiptera > Aphididae > Aphis > Aphis craccivora. The sequence goes on along the minus strand of VUJU01003634.1, from coordinate 23,520 downwards.
TTGAACTTAAAACGCTAATAAAACAAATTATGAATAACGATTTTTGTTTTTTTTTTTAACGACAATGACAACAATCTATAAGAAACCTTGTATAAAATTTTCAAAATTTTTTGGTCAGTTAACATTGTTTTTTATAGATTTTTCAAAAAAAAGTCACTCTGTTCAGAATCTAAAAAAATACTTTAAAAATAGAAAATTTCAGTTACCTATAAATAGCTTAAAAAAGCCAGAATATTTTGAAAATTTAACCGTATATAGATAACGCTAATATAAATATTTGGTAAAATTTCAAGTAGGTACCTAATAAATATTTACAGTAATTCATTTTTGAGTTACAACAAATATAAAAATTGATTTTTTTGAAAACTGCTAGAAGCTACTTACTTTTGACCACTGTAATGTACCAAGAATGTTCAATTTTCCATCGGAAACAACCCCTGAAGTTTTAAATTGAAGCATTATTTCGACAAGTTATAGTATACAGCGTGTACACTGTACATTGTAGGTCCACAAACACACAAAAAAACACATCATTGTAGAATCAATACATTCCTCACTCCGTTCAAAATCTAAAAGCCAAGTGTTGTTCCAAAAGTATTTTTAAGAGATATTTTTAAATTTGGAAAAATCAAATTGAATATTTCTCATTCAAAATTTTTCAATAAACGATATTCGTTTTTTTGTTGTAATACAAAAAATATTTACCGTATAAATATAAAACTATTACAATATTTTTCATATTCTATAAGTACTCAATGAGTTTTTAAAAATACTTTGATTAAATTTAAGTCTTCTACCAGACTGCAGCGTTATAAATTATTTAATATTGTTGTTTAATTGTTTATTAATTAATTTTATTATTTTAGTTATAATTACGACAACGTTATTGTATTACAATACAAATAGGTATGATATATAAAAAATACAATGATACTCCAATTATAGTAGTCCTATATTATCAAAGTAAGATTAAGATGACAGCATTGTATGTATATGGTACCTAATCAATAATTGAAAAATACCTGCTGCAGGGCACAAAATGTCTAAAACCGGCTTTTCCTATCATCACAGTATCGCTTAAAATCGTTTGATTAAAGTTTTACACGATATCTTATGATTAAAAATAAAGATTTTTATTTCACCCTGTAACTAAAAATACTCAGTCGTTTAAGTTTAGTTAATGGTTTAAAATGTTTAAAATTTAAATGCCATTTAACATTTAATGTCGATTATTCACGCCAAAAAACGCTTATTATTTCTCATGGATAATCGCATATAATATTATATAGCGTAGGTAAATACCTATTTAGACACTATCTACATTTGTAACGCAAATAGAAATTCATAGTTATTTAGTAAGTAAGATATTCTACTATATACCTAAATCGTCATAGAAATTTAATAGTGATAAGCTCATTTTTATTATATCATTATAAACTAAGTGTATTAAGCATAGGTATGTATACACTATAGATACAACTTGGAAAAATACATTATTGTTTATATATTGTTATGAATTAATTATACATGTCAATTTACGTAACTATTTTATTTAACTTATAAAGTAGATAGGTATTTTGATACTCGAATAATCAAAAATAAAATTATTATAGTATATTATTCTATATACTAAGGTTCAAAATAATATTAGATACGCCAAATTATCATACATTAAAAATTTAATTACTTATTAAAATTATATATTACCAAAACCGTTTTATTGTGAACTTATAGCACTCATTATTTCAAAACCTATTAAAGTTTTTGAAAAAAAATTTCCATAATTTCCAGACGGGATAAAACAATGTTTTTAAAATATATATTTTTCTGTCGCTATATTTTATTAAGTTTTTACTTTTTAAATAACAACATACCTATCTAAGAGTACTTAGATACATTTTGTGATTAAAGTATTATACATTTTTAAAAATATAAATATAATTATAAATTAGGAGTTAATACACAGGGGAAGTCACATTGATGATGTACCTACTCACGTCTCGTCTAATATCTACAGAGTGTATCACTGTATCTAATGTCGTTGTACGGGATTTTTCTTAATGATTATGGATTGATAACATGGAATTTTTAAAAAAAAGGAAAAAAGACGTGTTTCTTTATTTTAAACGACCAATTTGTGTGTATGTATCAATTTTATAATATTTAAGCTAACAGTTGTAGGTAAGTACTAACATAAAAATCTACTTTCTTTTTTCAAATGGTAACAACTATATTTTTAATGAAATCTTATAGTGATTTTTAAAAAAAAAGTTTTTGTGTTCAAATCATACATGTTGGTTCATTGGTTTATTTAGTACTAAGACCATTGTTATTAATGTGTAGGTATTAATAATGCATCTAACTTTTAAGCTCTAAGATTATATTTTTTATATAATATATACCTATTTATATTGCTATTAGTAAGTTTTTTTTTAAATTAAAAAACAGGCTGTTTGAACTAATTTTTGTCGAAAAAAAATTAGATCTACGTACATTGTACATAATAATATAGGTTATAAAAATCCATACGAATAACATTTTTCTTTAATTACAACAGACTAAGGTAAAATAATTATTTTTAATTTAATTTTTTCAAATAACTTATTTCGTCAAGAAAAATATAATAATTTTGACGATATTTTTGATATTTTTAAATTGTTATATGTAAGTATAACTTATGAGCAGGAACATATATTAAATTACAAATTATTTTACTCATTAACAAATATTTTATCATAAAATAAAATTGAATTATCAAAAGTGCCTATAAATAGCACACAAATTATTTTATGTCTTAAAAATAACAATACAAATATTTTTTTTTAAAAGTCAAGTCCAATGTATAAACATTAAAATAATAATAATTATAAAACAATAATAAAAATAATTATAATTATAATCATTTTAAAACTAAAACAAAATCGATATTAACGAAATTTGGTTTTGAGTAAAAATTCTCGTTTTACCGATTAATGTTAGCCACTAAAGTACTAACTAGGTTCAATTTTCCACGAACTACTACTATCAGTACTATCCTCAATTGAAGATTGATCCGATCAAAAATGCTCCATTTTATTGCTTTAAAGGGTGATGCCTAATAAGTAATAACTGATGACAGACAGAAAAAATAAAATAAAATACATTGTTATAAAATCAATACTCTCATTGCTTCACACTAAAATAAAACTGATTAAATTTATTGAGTACCTACCGTAAAATTACTCAAAATAAAGCTAGGTGCGCTCATTTACTTTCTGTCACGATTGTTTATCGCATCGCTTTCTATCATTTGTTAGTAAGCTTTAAGTAGGTATACACTATGCCTATATTATATATTAATATCATAATATTCATCTGCCTATTCTGTCTAGTGTCTAGATTACTTTTTTTTTTACATTTTATGTTTAATCTATATAACAATATAACTATAGGCGCCAGGCGGAGATTTTACCGTATTTTATTTTCAATAATTTGTTGACAGAAATCAAATACAGTTACCTTTATCCTTGATAAAATACAATATTTTAATTTCCGTATCAATGAGATTAGTTAAGCCTAAGCCAAAAACCATTTGTAAATTTCAAAATAGTCTATGATAAGAATGTTAATGAAGCATAGGAATGATTTTAAGGGTAAAAGCTCCATGATCGCAAACTAGACTATGCTAATCAGACTTGTAATCGGACGCAGTTATTCGTAAAATGGATTTTCCCTTGACCGCGCAATATATTATATAAATAAATACATAGGTAGCCAGGTACGTATTATATTGTATATAAATAGCAAATACATGGGTACTTACGTAGTTACGTACAGCTTACAGAACGTATCTTCTTTTAATCTAACATAAAGATAAATTTAGGTACCTTCTATCTATAAATAAATTATCTATCAGCCTTGATTTAACACAGCCACACAGGTAAACAGCTTAAACGCTAATATTATTATATCGTCGAACACTCGAACATTATAATATTATATTGTAATATTGTTGTCACTAATAACAGATTATAAATTTATAAATAGTTTTGTTAATCATTAATAATAATTTTGATATGAAAAAAAAAATACACTAAAACACTGATAGGATGAAAGCGACGGCACAAATTTTTGTCGAATAAAACTTGTACAGCAATTAACTTATTAAACGCAAACATTTTAACGAATGTTTTCGCTACTATGCTAGGAATGTTTAAATTTTTTTTTAATTTTTTGAAAAAGAAGTGTCTAAATTAATACGTAAACTGTAAACAGTGCAGGTTTACTTTGTCTAGTTCAGAAATTAAAACTGTTTCACGATAGGTAACACTGTGATAATGCAGTGTACACATCATAAACGTTTTCGACGGAAGTTACTACTTTTCATGAAATATGAAATTCGTACAGACATTAATACCCTAGTCAGTGATGTACGCAGAAAAAAAGTTTTGGGCCTTTGGCCTTTGGGTGGTAAAATCAGTTATTGGGAAGTAGAATTTTTTTTCAATAAACATTTACATTTTTTATTAGGTATTTTAATTTAGTAGTTTTACATTTTTATTTTGCTTTAGCCAGTTTTTCACAAACAATGTAATATTATACAGTTATGCCTGTCTAATAAAGTATAATATGACAATTAACATTAAAATAGAATAAGTGAATAACTATACAAAAACCAAATATTTTGGGGAGTGTTGAACACCCAAAACACTCCCTCCATACTTGCATGAACATAGTAGTACATGCCTTATTATTTCCTCATTTCATTAATTAATTAGATTATATTATTAGTCTTTTAGTTTTAAAATAAATACATAAAAACATAAAATTAATAAAAATTAATTCTATTAGTTGCTCATGCATAATAATCGGTAAAACATCAACTTAGTGATGTGTTCATGATAAAGTAATTCAAGAATGTTTAGTTTATACAATGAAACTTCAATTCAACAAAATATTTTGAGGACCAAATCAAATTTAATTATATTTAATTGATTTCTCTATAATATATATTTTTGCCACAAGATATAATATGGAAATTTCATTGTATTTATCTATGTTGAAAACTAGAAGACTGTTTGATAATTCAATTAATTAATAAGAAAATTGTAGATACACTAGGATTAAATTTACAAAAAACTAAGAACTGTATAATGTTTTATTTAAATATTTAATAAGGTACTTTTTTTTATTTTTTTTATTAATTCTAGAATTAATACATTGAAATTTTATTAATTGGTTTAAAAAAATATTTTTGTTGGTGAACAATAAATAAGAGCATTATTATATTAATCCATACATAATATAAAAAAAATAAAATAGGATAATATAAAAAGGAAACAGGAATAATTTACATAATTTGTGTTTTTAGGTATATGTCTTTTCATGTATAAATATATAATCATTAATTGAGTTTATGAATTAAAATACAATAAATTGTATGTAGATAAAAATAGTAATATCACAAATAACAATTATTATTAAATATTCAGAATGTATGTGTAACAGACTGTATGATATGATTATTTTTCTGATTTAGTTTTAGGAAATACAAGACCAAATTTAGACTCTATTCCTTCTAATATAGGAAGAACTGCGTGGTAACCTCCAATATGATCTGAATTTGAAGGAGTGATTCCATCACCAGCACCATGTACTGAAACTAATTTTTCTGAACCAGATGGACGGCTAAAATTTTTTTTTAAAACAATAAAATTAGATATACTTAATATGTACATAATAATTTATTTTGCGCATATCTTTTAGTACTTACGAGCCTCCAAAATCTACATAAAACAATCTTTGTAGAATTTCATAAGACAAAAGTGTCACTCCAAATTGTGGCGAAGAACGGAATACACGAGCTAAACAAAATAAATAAAATTTGATTTAAATACTTTTAATTGTTAATTTAATTTGATATAAATATTAAAATTACCGCCTGTTCCTTTCCAAAATGCCCTAGGTCCTTCTTCTTTATAAATTTTCATTGCACAATCAACCAACCCATTATAAGTAGTTTGACCCTTTCTAGCTACAACCTGCAATCGAGTTTTTATAACATCTGCTGGTGTCACTAATGATGCAGCTGGAACACCAGCAATACAACCAGCGGCTAACAATGATAATGGATGGTTATAACCTTTTTCATCAGCAAAAGCCTGTTTTACATGATTGTATGCAGGAAAGTAAATAGCACTGAAAGGTATGTCTCGTAGGAAACAAGCTTTAGCTCCCTAAATAATAAAGTAAAATTCATTATAATAAATGTTTATCAACTTAACACTGTAATTATTAGAAAATTGAATACCTTATACAAACCAAAGAAACCTAATTCTTTAATAACAGTAATAGCACTCAATTTTTTTGTAGATGCTATTTCACCAGCAACTTGTAAACGAATTTTCACTATTTCTAACGGGTTGGTAAATATAACTTGTGAAAATCCTGCCTAAAAGTAATATTGATATCAAAATATGGTATATAGTTTAAATTTATGTAGCTCAATATAAACTAACACAAGCACCAGCAATTATCTCTGCAGAGACAGCTAAATCTCCATTTTCTTGACGTAACTTATCTCGCACTAAATCATTAACTGTAAGCTTTGCTGCTTTTTCAGGAGCAACACCTATCAGCTGAGGCAATAGACCTCGATAAAGTCCAAATATTCCTTCATGCCTAATTACCTAAAATTGTATAGAATTTTTATCAATATTAATGCATACTTGAAAATAGCATAATTAAAAATATTTCTGACTTTTTTAAAACAGTCAAAACTGTTTCTATACATAAGTTCGCCAATAAATGAACCAGCTCTTTGATTTTGCATCCTAGTTTTAACCAAATCAATTGGATACACTGCTGTGGCACCAATAGCTAAAATTAAAAAAATACACTTATTTAGTTTTTATCATTGTTGTTATGGTTTTATTGTCAATTATTAAATAATAGATAATGTAAATACAAATATTGAACTTTGTATTTTAATATATTTATTATATCATTTAATTTTGACTTAATAAGATGAACTTTAAACATTTGTTTGTTAGTTGCATATTATTAATAGTATCTGTAGTATGTTATCGTAATCAACCAGTTTGTTTGGCTGGAGGAGAAGTAGCAAAAAGTTATGAATTCCCTTTTATGACAATCATATACCATAAGACTATGTCATGTTCAGGAGCAATTGTATCAGAAGAATGGGTTTTGACAGCAGCTCATTGTTTTTCAATCAACTATATATTAGGTATAAAACCTAGCGATATTAAAGTAATGGCAGGGATAACAAATTATGCTGAAAAAACAAATAATTCACAAGTCAGACAAGGAACAGAAGTTCACATACACCCAAACTATCGAGTTAGTAAAATTATTCACATTAATGTGAAATAATAATAAAATGGGTTTTACTTATTATTAAGGTAAAACGAGTTGCTAATGATGACTTAGCTCTCATTCGTGTCAAACCATTTCTTATGACTATCGCTGTTAATACCATTCACGTATCAGATAGAGGACTTCCAATAAACGATTACATAGCATGTACAGCTGTAGGTTGGGGAGAAGTAGATAAACCACCAGGCCGACATAATACAGTCTTACATAAACTGAAAGTATTTTCTTCTATGTCTGCCAAAGCATGCCCAGGTCTTCAAGATTGGGAGAGGAGAAAAATCATTTGCTTAAAACAAGATAATGGAAAAGGATTGTGTGACGGCGACTCTGGTGGTCCACTTATATGTCAAGGTACACAGTTTATACTAAAATGGCTTACATAGTTTGAATACTTTATGGTACCTAGTTAACTAGTTGATTTTAGGCGAATTATATGGAATAGCTCATCAAGTATACAAAGAAATAAAAAATGATAATGAACGAAAAGATTTAGAACGTTGTGGGGCAGTTGGTATCACTCATACATATATGTTTGTATGCCCATACCTAAATTGGATACATCAATATATTTCTACAGTGCCAAACATGCCGCCATCATGTTACTGGAATAAAGCAAAATAATATTACCTCCAGATATTGAGCCCAGAGTGAATCGGTACAAGCTTTCCAATACTTGAATAAAAACTCCTCTATCAGATGGACTCTGAAATAATGATAGAGCAACTTAGTTAACAGTTAGAAATTATAATTTCTTAATTTAACTTACAGATACTGCATGGATTTCAGCTATTCTACGATTATGTATTTCTTTATAGTACTGTTCTGGTGTTATTGATTGTAAGTCGTTATAAATAATCTTGCTAAAAAAAAAATATAGGATTATAAAATGTACTAAGTTATTATGGTACAATTAAATTACCCGGCTCTTTGATGTAATAGATGACATAAGGTGAATAATATATCAACTTCTAATGGAGTAATTTGAGACATAACTTGAGTAGAATACAAAAATTCATCTGAACAACAAATATATTATAGTAAAACATAAGAAACAATAATTATTTTAATAAACACAATTACATAAAACCTAAAATAAAGACCTTTAGTAACTTCGCGATTTCGATTTTCATTACTGGCATTTAAATAAATACGTTTCACAAGTTCCATATTATTTAAAAGTGATATGAAAGCCATAAAATATGGAAAACTAACACGATGTACTCCTTGACCTCCTCCTGCAGCCTATACATTAAAATAAATATATTAATTCAAATTTAAAATCAATCTATAGATTTTAAATTAATTTACTGGTAATAAATTATCTCGAACACCACTAGTTAATAAATGGCTTTTGGACAAAAGCATTATTTCTTGAAAATCATTGGCAGATATGAATCCAGAACCAGATTTATCAAAAATACGAAAAATTTCAGTTCCACATTCTTCATGAAAATCCTTAAGAAAAAATTTAAATTTAATTTTTACTACTTATGTAAATTACTTATAAAATATTAATACATGTAAAAATTGAGCGAATTCTGAATAGTTGATAAGCCGATTTTTCTTCTCTCCAAAATATAATTTCATAAATTGACTATCCAAATTGAAAGGTATCTTCAAGTACAGTTCAGTTTTTTTAATAACTGACACAAATTCATCTAGAAATGATAACAAATATGATATTTAATAGGATTCATATATAATCTCTTTTAAGTATTTTAGTACCATAAGAAATTTCTCCATTTCCATTTATGTCAAACAAGTGAAATGCAACTTTATATAAAGCATCTGGTTCAGACAATAAACTTTCAAATGCTTGAAATTCCGCAAAAGAAATGAGTCTATGGACAAATTGTAATTTTATAAAACACAAATATATTAAAATTAATTTATTTAATTTTGAGATTTTAATTTAATTAGTCATTAAATTGTAGATAACCAATTAAAATATAAAAACTTAATTACTTAAATCACCTAACAATTTTAATTTATAAACATGAAATACCTAAACTTTGACCAGCAAGAAAAAAACTATGGCTCAATGAACATCAGTTCTTCAGGGCATCTCTGATGGACAACGGGATTTCACTATAGCAAGGTATCGTAGGGGATGCACAAAATGAGTACACTCTCTCACTGACTAGAGTATATATATATGTAATATTATGTATAGAAGCTATAACAAAATTTGGACTAAATTTACATATTGGATGAAATAACTACTTAAACTGGTTTATTTGATATGTTATTATAATAATTAGAATGTAATAACATACAATCTTACTAGGATACTATTTTTTATTATTTATCATATAAAATATGATTAATATCATTTAATATCTGATTAGTCTATATTTTTTTATATAAACATGTTAATATGCATCACTATGTCAGTAAGTATAATGATACATCTTGAGCATAATTATAAAGTAAAAATATTTATAGTACAAAAAAAAAAAATAAAATACTAGTGTACAATAGTTAACAGTACAGTGCTAGGACAAAAACAATGATAAAGACCCTTTTGTAAATGTAAAATATTTTACGATATCAAATAATAAGTGATAAATAACAAACAAACAAAAGTATAAAAAGTTTTTTTTTTTTTTGTGAAGAATTTTCTCTATATACTAACCCATCTTTATTAGTATCAACAATTCCACTCAACAGTCGCAAAGAATCCAAGTCACTAGACGGTTCATTCAATATGCCAATGTAATTTTTTATGAAGTCTACAGAATTGATATATTTCTCGCCTTGCTTCTCGACCGTAGCATACTAACAAATAAAATAAATCTTTAAGTATAAAACTATGTTTTATCTAATTGGTTAATTAATTTTTGGAAAAATTACTTTGTTGAATACTTCTAACAATTGTTCTGTGGTTGCTCGCTTTAGATAACCATTGTGAGACTGTAAAAAAAAATTTCATCAGATTACAACAAAATTATTATAATTTACCAATACCACACCACAGCAATTATCAGAATATATGGACACACCCCTATTGTTTATTTGTATAGCATTTTTTATTACCATTGACAACTTTTAGACCGAGTAACTTGCCGATCTAATTTCAAAAATGTATATATATTTTAAAAATGTCAAAATCAATAACACTGCTCTATAAGAATAAGTGTGGTAGACAAACATATTAATATAGGTAGGTACATGTTATATTTGTTTTGATTGGAGACCAAAAATATTGGGTCTTTGAATGTAACTCAAATTGAGTTTTACTAATTACAACATATACTTGAAAATCTAAGGCAAATTATTAGTAGATAGGATATATCACATATGATGGACATTTAAACTAAAAGTATGAACAGTACCTACTATGATCGATGACACCTAGTCAGTTATTAAACAGTTACCTAATAATTGTAATTAAAATATTTTTTGATGTGTAGAGGACAAAACAACACGAGCTTTCACCTCTGCTAAACAGCAGAAATTATATTATTGAATTGATGGGTATGTATTTACTTACCTCTTGGCAGTGAGCTATTTTCGGACGAAATCCCCATGTTGAATTGCGCATTCCGGTAAACATGTATCATGTACGGTATTAGTAATGTGGCTGTGAGTAGTGTGTTCGTTAAGTACAAGGCCGGCAATGAAAAAATCAATTTTCTTCTTCCGTTTGTGTGAGTGTTTTATTTTCCGCGCGCACGACACGAATAAGCAGCTACGATTCTACGACCATCAAATCAACCCGTTGTGCCCGATGCCCCGATACTATGCCAAAACGCCGAACTGAACAAGATAAGAGTACGGGTGTTGATTATAGCGGACATGCGCAAAGAAGTGCGGATCTGGCCAGGCCCTCACGCTGCTGCTATTACGACGGCGATTTTTAAAAATCGATAATCGTACACAAAAAAAGAAGAAAACAATCTGAAAAATAAGGTCACAAACGCTATCAATAAGTTGTATTGCCTTGCGTCAGCCGTGTTTTATCAGTGTAATTCTATATCTACATTTTACATTCGGCGGCTTGGCGCGGTACGCATTGTTCGTAAATCGCAATTAATAAAATATTGTCTGCCGATTAACCAGTTGAATCAGTTAATAGTCATTATTTATTAATTAATTGTCAGCCGATCGAATTAAAGAATACAAAATCCAATGGACCGTGCGATTTAAGATGTCGCGATTCGTCCAATCGGTTGAGTGTGAAACGCTTTATTAGAATATAACCAGGTAATTGGAAGAGTACTACTGTATGTGTGTGGTGACTACTAAACACCAAAGTGTTCTATGAGAAAATCTATGTTAAATGAAAATCTCAGTCTAATTATTTATTTAAGAATTCTCGTGTTTGAACTAAAAATATTCAGTGTATTCATTAATGGTATAATCTTTCACCTTTGCAGTTTGGTGTACTCTTATTACACAATCTGAACAAATGACATTCCTCCCCTCACTTATAACAGTTATTTAGTTTTTATTGATATTTGACATAACATTGGCTATTAAATTTACTTTGTTCAACACAAGACTTAAATTGAAGGCTCAAATGACTACATTGGAAAACAAAATTGAATGATAACCTTTAGTTCTTGAATTCTGTTTAAAATTATTTGTATCATCATGAATATTATATTTATCAGAAATCTAATCAACATTGGAAAGGAAACTAATTAAATAATATATTGTCAATTATTTTAATCATCTTCAATAAAGGAGATAATTTTGGAATAATAACTTATTATTCCCTATGGATTATTTACCTACTTTATTCTTTAATTATTATTATGTTACACAATACTGAAATATATAATGTTATAATAATATAATATTTTAAGCGAACAATATTATGAAAGTAATTCATTAAGTTGCTTAAAGCGTTATTAATGTGTATTGTGTTATCTCAATGCTTGAAGCTAGATATTTTATAATATAGTAGACTATCAACACGTTCGTGATCATAGCATAAAACAGATTAAATTTAATCTATTCTGTGATCATAGTATTCAGAAAATTCCACTATCTTATCACATATTAATTTAAACAATTTTTTTTCAGAAAACAATATGCTAATTCACTATTTCAATATTGTTTTCATATCTACCACAATTAAGTTTAAAACATTCATGAATAAGAAGAAAAGTTATTAAAATTCAAAACTTCCTTACAGTAATATATTAAAATTGTTACTAAATATTAATAGATAATAAAAAAAAAAAAAAATTAAGTTATAGATAAAGATAGATGATCATAAAAACTATTTTATAAATACAATACCTACATATTTTATTCACATCATGTAAAAAAAAAATATATATATTTTTTCTTATAAGAAACAGTATAAACTTAAAATGTATATTTTAAATCACTCAAAAATCAAAATAGGAAAACAAGAACTTTTAAAATAAAAATAATAATCTAATCTTAATTCTATAGGTACCTATTAAATTCAACAATGTAGGTTTCATTACTGGAATACATAGGTATTTATGTATATTTAAATTAAAAAAAATACTTATTAAATTATACGTCATTTCAGATATGTGGTTTACAAAACTACGCCCAATTTTGGGTTACGGATTACATTCAAGACAAATTTTATTAAAAAACCATGGAACATTTAACACGTTAAGTGTATTTCCAGTCGGAAAATTTAATCCTCATCGTACTTATAAGAACTTTGGTCATAAAAGAGATCCTCCAGAACATCCTTTAAAACAATTTTACATTTTTGCTTTCATAAGCTTTATAGTTTATCAATTTGTTAATTGGGAGAAGTAAGTATTTATATTTAATGCTCATTTCAGTGCTGCAACCAGGGTGGTGGACTCCGGGTCAGGACCCTCCCCTTGGCTCATATAATAGTAAATTAATAAATAAAACACCACTTTGATTTTCTTTGAGATTCGTCTATATTCGCACTAATATATTGTTAATATAAACATTAATTTTTTTTAAAAATTAAGTTGGTTTATTTTGTTGGACCCTCCCATGAAAAATTCCTGGTTGCGCCACTGGCTCATTTATTATGTTTGAACTATTTTAATATAAAATGTGCACAGTATTCACCACATAAGCTGTCCATTCCACATTCTGATACATATTATTTATATGGTCAAATATTTAATTTTTATTGATCTGTTATGAATATTAACTAATGATTTAACATTTTTTTCTTTTAGAGTTTATGAGGTAGTATTTCCTCCTGTGGATGCTGACAGCAATATTGATACTACTGAAAGTCCAGTACAAGAAATTCTAGAAGAAACTGTTGACAAAAAAAAAAAAAAACCTAAGCAAAAAGTTGGATTTCGTGACCGAAAGGTATAAAAAGCTTAAGTGATAAATAATCGATTAATAATAATAAATAATTTATTTTGTTTCAGATAATAGAATATGAGAACAGGATACGTCATTTTTCAACTCCTGACAAAGTTTTTAGATATTTTGCTACTTTACAAGTAACACACATGCACTCTAATGGACAAGAAACTCATGAAGTGTTCATGACACCAGATGACTTTCTCCGTTCTATGACACCAGGCATCAAACAGCCAGATGGACTTGGTCTTGATCAATATAAAAAATATGACCCAAAAGTACAATATCAATATTTTATAGTTAATTCAATATTTACTATGTTGTATAGATAATTAAATGTTTTTCGTTAACTACAGTACATTTTTAATTTCTAGAACACACACATGAAATTAGAATTGGCATTAAATGAAGATAGTATATTTTATAAACTTGGAAGTTCTGGTTTGATAACTTTTTCAGACTACATATTTTTACTAACTGTACTGTCAAGTATGTCATATCAACACATTTTATTAATATATCGTTATTTATCACTATTATTTAAAATCTAATTTAAGCATCAAAAAGACATTTTGAAATTGCATTCAGAATGTTTGATTTAAATGGTGATGGTGATGTAGACTGTGAAGAATTTGAAAAGGTTGCTACCTTAATCCGACATCAAACGAGTATCGGAAGTCGTCATAGAGATCATGCAAATACTGGCAATACGTTTAAAGTACATAGTTTATAAAATAATTTTTTTTCACATATTTGATTTGTATATTAATTTAGGGGGTCAATTCAGCATTAACAACATACTTTTTTGGTGAAAATCTTGATGAAAAACTAACTATTGAGAAATTCCTCGATTTTCAACAACAATTACAGACAGAAATTTTAGGTTTAGAGGTAATTTATAATTTAAAACAATAAATTATGTAAGTAATAGGCAATATACTGAATAATTTAATTTAGTTTCAACGAAAAGGCCCTAGTGAAGACGGTACCATAACAGAAGTAGAATTTACTGATCTACTTTTAGCCTATGCAGGATATGCACCAAAAAAGAAAGCACGCATAATTAAGCGTGTGAAAAAAGTGTAAGTAAATAAAAAGTAAATTATTTTTAACTTTATACTAAAAATAGTTTTTTTATTCATAAAAAATAAATAAAATATCCTTGTAGTGTTAATATATTGTACCTAAGAAAATCATAGAGATGTATTGTATATTGCATTTAAATCTAAAATTATTTTTATTGATTAATCCCAAATTCTATAAAAATTATAAAAAATAAATGATAAATTTATTATTAAAAAAAATATATATATAATATAATTAATTTCAGATTCAAAGAAAACACTCAAGGCATTAGTGAAGAAGATTACTTACATTTTTTTCACTTTTTGAATAATATTAATGATGTAGATACAGCTCTTACATTTTATCATATTGCAGGAGCATCTATTGATCAAGGTTTATCTCATTTTTTAAATAATTTTTAAAATATTAATTGTTTAATGTTGATTTTTTTTTTTTTTTTTAATGTAGCCACTTTAAAACATGTAGCAAAAACTGTAGCTCATGTAGACTTAAATGACCATTTGATCAATGTAATTTTCACAATATTTGATGAAAACCGTGAGTTTATATTATTAGTTTATATTATTTATTTTATTAAATAAATAATTAATTATTTATTTATATTATTATTATATATATAGATTATATATAGTTTACATTGATTTTATACTTAAAAACTACATATTATGCTTTTAACTTTTCCTTTTAATTTCAAGTTGATGGACAGTTGAGCAATCGAGAATTTGTTGCTGTTATGAAAAACCGCTTATTGAGAGGTCTGGAGAAACCAAAAGATACCGGTTTTGTGAAGTTCATTCAATCTGTTGGCAAATGCGCTCAAGAGAGTACTCCTAGTGTTTTTGATTTGTAACATCCTTTGTTATTATTAATTAAGTTAGAGTATAGTTTTATTAATATAAATGTATAACTTTTTATAATTCTTAACCATTCTAACTTAATTTATTGTTAAACTAACTCATACATGTCTAGTCTCTTTAATCATACAATGTAATTCTTTTTCAATGGTATGATCTAAATATGGTTGATATGTCCAACATGAAAGATAAAATAACAGAATATCAGGATCCATGCTGTCTGCTATTCTCAATAGTAGACTTTGATGAAGTTTTTGCTCTTTTTGATAAGCTCTTAATATTTTCTCTGTTATTTTACCTATAGAAAAAAATATTAATGTAAATTAGGTGTCTATAATAAACATTCATCTTTAACCATACAAAAATGTTCTGTTGTCCATGATATGAAAAGAGGAGTCGAATTGCCTTTTTCTAAAACCGATATGGCTGTAAGGTTCCTTAATTTAATTTTGAGCCCTTCGACAATATCAAACTATAAATATATAAATAATAAATATAAGGCGTTAAAATTTTAATTTGATATTGCTCACATAGACTATTTATTTTTTATTTACCATTTGCTCACATAAATATTTTAGTTCCTTCACTAAAATACCAAGCTGATCTGGAAATTGTATGCCTAACCTATGGAATTGTACATAAAATATAAGTATACTGACCATGAAATCCAAAATTGTAGTTGATACTTTAATCATTCTTTTTTTTTGTTTCAATAGTGTAATAAATTATTTAAATATTCAATATAAAAGTGATGCTAACCTTTCCATTCTCAAATTGAATATATTCGATATCACAACACACCCTCTATCTTGATGAACTTTCCATTGCTGCATACGATTGAAAATATCTGCTGCGGTATCTTTCAATATACGACGGTTGCCAGTAAGATTACCGCTGTGCCCTTGAGCGGGCCGACCAGCGTAAACATCCACTTCTGTAACATTTTTTCAAATATAACAAAATAGAATAGAATGGAGCAAATAACACCACAATTACCTCGAGCTGGAGAAGACTTTCCAACATTCGAAGTATTCAATCCTTTTTGCTTTGGCGAATCTGACATTATGTGAAAACCTACACACAAATTGAACTTTTCAGTTTGTAGTAGCTTGATTCTACCAGCCAATAGTCAATAGTAATACACTTTTTAGCGGTACTTTTGTGAGAAAATTGATGAATTTAATAATTTAAGTTTTCTACGAAATGTTATATATTCATGTAACAGTTAATAAAATAAATAATTTTAAATTTAAAATGATCAAAATCACAAAATCTTCAAATAATCGTTATAGGACTTATCTTAGATAACTGAGTTATCTATAGATATGATACAAATTATTACAAACCATAAATTGCACGTGTACGTATAAAGATAGTGATAACTAATCATTTCAAGTCACATTATCGATAGTTTTCCTTTAAATTTTAATTTTTGGTCACCAAGTGTTAGAAAAACTAAAGCAATTCATTAATTTCAATAATAAATAATTGTTTTTATATTATTATTTATTACTTGTGACCTGCCCTGAAGTTAAAAGAACATTTCTTAATTTTTATCAAGCAATCACGATATTACGGTAATTCATAATAATAATATATATATTGAGTATCGATAATTAATACCAATAAAACGATTTTAAAAAACAATTTTATTCTTGGTTAATGGTTATGTATTTAATTTCTTTAAATGTTTAAACATTACATTCATAATTTATAGCTTTTAAATTTTAATGTTTATGTACTGTTTTTACTGTTGTATTTCTCACTTAGTTCTAAGTAATTATTAAAAATAAGCTAACCTACGTATTGTTATATTTTCAGTTAAGGATTGTAAGTTGTAACCTGTTTGATATTGATTGAGTATTACTTAATCGTGTAAATTAAAATATCTAGCTTAAAATAACTTAAACCATATAATACCAATATGACGTTTTGCATGGCTGTCAGTGAAACAACTGTTGTATTGTCTTCAATAGATGTTGATAAATGTTTGGTGTATTCGTTAGACAGTGGAAATGTAAAAAATCTCACGGAAAATTTGGGTGAAGCATATAAAAACATTCCAATCAATAACCACGATTTGCAAAAAGCATGTGCAGCGTTTTCATCTGATGGCACACTATTTGCTTACAATCCGAACAAAGGTAAACTCCTAAGCGTCTGGAACACCACAAACTGGACATTGGTTGAAAACAAAACACTAGCAAAACATGCAACAAATATAGTTTTTACACCAAAAACTAATGTAATTGTTGTTGGTGATAAAAAAGGCGATGTTTATGCATTTGAAGAACTCCCTATCCGCATTCTAGGTCATTCATCTATGATCCTTGATATTTGTATTAGTGATAACGAAAAGTATATTGTTACATGTGACAACGATGAAAAAGTACGAGTTTCACATTATCCAAATGGTAAAAACATTGTATATTACATGATGGGACATGAAGCGTATGTTAGTGGAATCTGTTTATTGAACAATTTTGTCTTATCTGGCTCTGGTGATAATACACTGCGTTTGTGGGACTTCAATAAAGGTGATCTGCTAGATAAACTAAATCTTCATACTCCAATTCAAAGTGTTATTGAGATTGAAAACATGGCAGCTATTCAGTTATATGATTCTAAAGATGTACATATCATTAAAACAGAGAAAAAAGAAAACAAATGGACTATTAAAAATATTAAAACTATTCAATTTGAAAACAATGTTTTGGATTTGGCAGTATATGGTAATCAATTGTGGATTTTAACAGTTAACTCAGTTGATAAATACACCATTGATGCTAGCAATGAAATTATTTTAAGAATTCAGGATGCTGAAATGACACATAAACTTGAAACATTAAGTAATTTAGTTAAATCCTTCGTGTGCTTGGAAAAAACTAATTTGATGATTTTTCTTTTTAATAAAATGATTGATAAACGGAAGAGAATTGAACAATATCAACAAAATAGTAGTACTCCAGTATTACGCGAAGCGAAAAGACTTAGAACTTAAGTTTATCTACCTATAACATTTAAATGATATATTTTTTTGATATTATAAGACTGTTAATAGTTTTTATCTGAATTAATATGTTAAAGATAATTTATGTTTCTAAATATTTAATATAATTCTAAATTGTATAGGTAAACTACTATAAGTATAACATCAATATTTTTAATATATGATTCTAAGAATAATATTTGTTACTTACTAATGAGCAATTATGATTTTACGCCATACACATTAATTATACTGTTTAACTTCAGCAACCTAGAAAACACATTATGACTGTTATAATATGTTTAGCTGTTGACTGCTGAGAACTCTAAATTTATTCTGTTACAAATATTCATACGGTTTATCATTGTGTGCAATGTAGTACCATTACTTACACAATGTGCACTCAATGAACATTTTCAGTTGAAAACCAATAATAATTAATATTTATTTTTTACCTAGCTATAGTAATATTAGTCAACATTTATAATGCATTCAAAATTATACAATAAATTGGTAAAAATGTTTTATTTATTTATTTTTGTAGCTTGTTTATGCTCCTCAAATCTCAATTATGTACCTATTTAACTTTTTTATTAAAATGGATAAAATATTTAATCATGCTTTATAAACATTCCATTGCCCACTTGTAATTTGTATAATGAGAAAAGTCTTAGATAAATTCAATGAGTCGAAAAACTGCAGTAGAATATATTGAGTTTAAAATGTGAACATAATATAATTATCATGTATGTAACTAGACAAACATTTAAACCTAGACGTAATCTAGTACAATCTAGCTTAGATCCTATTTTGTCATGGCGTAAGTATACGTGCAGTACAAATGTACAACCAGATTTGAACAAAAATAATAAATTTAAAAAATATATTAAAAATAACGTACTACCGTTTCAGCGTTAAAGTTTAGTAAGCGGTTGATGAATGTTTTCGTTTATGTGTTCGTCTTAATTCATGTGTATTCACTGCATAATATAAGCATATTATTATATTTATTAGGTATGTTGATGCATGATCGTCGTCTGTTCATATTAAATTTAATAATACGTATTATTAATATTATTAATGTTATTATTATTTTGCCGTGTACGATTGCGAAGCGATGCATTTACGCGTGTACCTACTTTGTTGAAAAAAAAACCAGGTGAATGGCCCCTATATTTTGGCGATGGAAAGAGAAAGGAAAAAGGGTTTTCCGCGGTACTTGGCACACGAGTGCACGCCAATATTGGACGCTGGCGTGTATTTAATATATATACGTGTAAAACGTTCTCTTCGAGTGGGGAGGACTAACTTTTTTTATTACAAAAATGGAGAGGGTGCCCTTTGATGTGATGTGATGCTGCACAGTATAAAAGGCCGCGGCTCTCTCCGTTATATATTGAAGTTAATAGATTACACGCCACCGACCCAGCGACGATGTTTAAAAGTCGTAATAAAAATTCTTCGAGTAGGGCGGCCGCCGTTCGTGACGCCACCACCCCATCTTCAATAACGTCGCCGCGTGACCCTCTTATTCTCGTCATCCACGACTATATAATATGTATTATACGCGTCGTTTCTACTACCCTTTGTGCACAGCCACCGCGTTTTCACGGCAACGTATCCGTATTTATTTGAAATATTTCTCGTTTTGTCGTATAGCTAAACCGTAACTCTCAACAATATTATTATGAATTATTATAATCTTATATTAAGGTATGCTAATTAATAAAATAATAATAATAATGCCTACATTTCAATAATATGCAACTACTGAAAAACTCGTCTTAAATAGTATTCGAATAATAAAGAACTTAATATTATGATATCTTCGTATACTCATGAGTGCATAAATAATATACCTATAAATAAATAGACGCATATTCCTTAACTATGTATTATATGTGTGTGAGTGTGTGTGTGTTATATATAAAAAAATGGAGGCGAAGAAAATAATAACAAATAAGAAAATAACTTTTTATAGTTTATAAGTTTTTTTTAACTTAAGTTTTGAGTGCTAATTTTGTTAATATAAAAACTCTTAGTTTTCTTTTAATGGCGTAAACTTTAATTAATTTCCACCCAATTATCCTCCATCAATTGAATTATTGCTTTTAAAACTTATAAGAAAATTCTCTGAAATTTAAAATATACATTAATCAACACTATTATATATATCATGCCATCGTGGTCTATATATAGGGTTTAGAATTTATAAATAAATTATTAAATCTATCGAAAATAATTAATAGCTAAGAGTTAAATATAAGGCATATAATAGTGATCAGAATAATTGCGTATCCTATTATGTGACTTTTTTATTAAATAAATAAATACTTATGTTCGAAACAATAAAGGTAACAAAAAAATACATTTTGGTTTGCAATAAATAAATAATATAATAATTATGCGTTTTTTATTATCTATACATAAAAAATACCTATCCAAGTATAAGTAATAAGTATACATTAAATTATTGTAAAAACAATTACTGCCAATAATTAAGTTTTATAAAAGTAATAGTGCATAAATTAAATACATTATTATTCAGGTATTTCTAATTAGGTATCTATATTGTATCATTTAACTAACAATTTTACTAAAGCTATTTTTTTGTTTGCATTAATTTGTGATTATTGTTCGATTATCTTACATTATAAAACGCTAATAATAATAATAAAAATAAAAACTACTTAGGCGTATATTAAATATATTTAGTTATGTAATTATAATATATATTATGACGTGTTATACGTGTATATTTGTGTTTGAAAATATAGATTATAACAACGTATTAGGTATAAACGTATTAATCTATTATATATTCTCTATACCTACTATACTATCCAGTATTCTCATTAATAAATTAATTTTTAAAACCCTTGTAATAAAAAACATTACCTAATTATACGTTTAGCTCTGTTTATGTTTTTATTATGATTTCAAAATAGGTTAAATTGTATATAATATATTATATAAACAAAAACAATTTAATAAAAAATCTGATTTATTTACATATTAATGTTAAGAACATTTTTTTATGTTTAAATATCTTTAGAACTTATTATAGAAAGTTTACTTTCAATATTCCATATTGTATCAAATGCAATATTTATAATATAAAAACGTCTTATATATTTTTATCACGTTTGCCTACCTTGTACCTAAACCATTAGGTATAGCCGTATAGGTACCGACATTTTTCAACTTTCAAGACATTACAAAATACAAGTACACATTAATAAGTAATAACTACTTAATAATGATATATTAGAAATAATTATTTTATTTTTATTATACTAGGTAATGACTAATTTAACCTATAGTCAGATGACATCAGTGGCGGTTATAAGGGGGGCGATAGGTGTTTCGCCCCCCCCCCCCTTGGGCTCTTCTTTGATCATATTTTACGTAAGTACTTATATATATATATATACTATTTATAATAATGCTCTGGGGGAGTTCCCCATTTTTGCCCTCCCCTTGAACATCATGTATAACCACCACTGGATGACATCAATTATGAATTAATAATATTTCGGCAATATACAGTTGCGTTGAAATGGAAATTTCATATTTTGTTAACAAAAAAAAAATAGTTAGTGTTCATAACTTCATAAGTAGGTAATGTCAATAAAATTTAATTTAGTTCAATAACAGTGTTTATTTTACAAAAACTGACTTATTTATGGATATATGTGTACACGATTTCAAAAATATTCGTATAATGACTTTGTATACATGCAAATTGTTTTTGTGCAATATGTAATTATTTATATACGGACTATACGGTATAGAAACAAGGAACAAGTTAAACGATGCACGTGGTGCATCTGATCTTGACACGTGTTTCTTTCCACTCTTATTTGCTTATTGAATTGACAAATTGTTATTATTTTACATGTGCTTTTAAAAAAATGAACAATGACGCAAAACAACGTGTTAAATTGGCATTAATAATTGTCATTATGCGTATCCGTTACGCACATATTATTACTATATCGTTGATTTTTTTCATCTTTTATCGTCTGTAGACGAATCGGCGGCGGTGTGTCGTTGTTTATTATGGTCCGAGACTTTTCGATTCGGTATTGTGATGAGGGCCAGACGGTAATTTCAACAGAATTTGTTCTATGGTACATTTAGTTGTACTTCCATTGATAACGGTTGCAGATATTTATATTAATTCCACGAATAAGTTTATTTTAACAATTTAATTCGTGATAAATATCAGCCAGATCCAAATTAAAGGAAATTTAAGAGATGGTGTTTTTCTGTATATCATAATAATAATATGATGAAAATGTCGATCCCTTTATCGTTATTATACTCAAAACTGTATTGTGAGCTAATATTAATTTGAAGTTCAAATTGTATACATTCCAGCTTTCGAAGTTTCAACCAAAAATAAATAAACTTAATCATTAAAAAAAAAATTAAGTAGTAGAAAAAATGCTTTTACTACACTAGGTATCGTTTCCCTGCATCCCACGGGTAGGTAATATAAAATAATTTATTATGTATATTATTTCTTTAATCTATAAAATAAAATAGATAAATTATTAACTAATAAAGATTTTTTGATAAATTGATAGATAGTTTATATTTTGTATTATTGTGGAAATAAAGATTTTTAGCAAAACTATGAAGAACATTTCGCAATGTTCTGTCATCCTCTCGCCGTTTGAAACAAATTTAATAGCACTATTGTTTTATGAATACCATTATTCATTAATCATTAGTATTATTGTATATTGAAGTGTTGTATCGACACAAAACTTTAGATCCGAAAAATGTTTCGTACACAAACAACTACTTTTTTGGGTCTTTGAAATGTTAAGTATTACAATTTTATATACGCAGAAACACGATTCAAAATATATATAGATGCTTTATAATTTTTCTTTAAATTGTTTTTGCCTT
>VUJU01003633.1:0-24342 GCA_009835225.1 Aphis craccivora | reverse complement strand
AAAAAAAAAAATAAAATAAAAAATATAGTCCACTGCACTTGTCCTGCGGGCTAAAAAACAATTTCGCATTGCGTGAGTTCAGTTACCAAAATAATACGCTGTAAAGTATAAAATATATTGGTATTTGTAAACACTTAATTCGCAGAACAAAAATGTATTGCACTATACCTACGAGTGGTAATTTTTTATTAACCGATTTTATATCCTAAAATGTCGGACGGGCATCTGTAACAGTATATTATGTACAGTAGGTAAACCCCATTAATATGTCTGTACACTAATTTTATAAGTAAATTATTGTGCTTTTAAAAATAGTTCAGAATATTTATAAAACTAAACTTTTCAACGAAAAATATGTCATATCATAGATATTTTTTTTTTACATATTTTATTTGTAATGACTAATGAGCATTTACAGTTTAAATGAGAGAAAGAAAACGGCAAAAGGTAGGTTTATGTTATAAAAGTTCCTCCATTAAATGATCCTCCATTTTACCCATTAACTTTAAATGTTTATAAGGTTTACTAGTTGCGATTATTTTAAATCAACATTATTATTTATTAGAAAATTATTCTGATGATGTTATGATATTGAGAAATATGTATAGGTTCAAAAATTTAAATAACTTAAAAAATGTTCATAATAAAAAATATTGAAACGCTATAGATATATTTTAGTAAAAGTATACATATGTATATCAAAATATGTTGCGATACCTTATTGTATTATAATTTATAATTTATAATTAGATTCAATAAACAGAAAGTTTTTATTTTTCAAAAGAAAACGTCGAACGTAAATTTATTGTGTACCTGTATAACAATAAATAATATTACAACGTTTAGTTTAGATTAACAGTTCAACATAAACAAATTTTAAATTTTTTTCTCTTGATTTTGATTTCAAAATTTCAAAATTGTTATATTTCTTAAAAAGTTAAATGGTGATTATAAAGAATTGAAAAAAAAATAGAAACATGAATAATGTATTACTCTTATAAAGTAAAATAAGCTTTTTAACGATTTTATATAAGTTTTTAGATTTCTCCTCACATTACAAGCTCTGTCGTGTCGATATATTGAACAAAAAATATTATTCCTAGACTACATGCATATATCAGGTGGCCTGTGAGTGTGCCGTTATATTATTATAGACACTCGAACATACACTATTCATTTTTTAAAAAAAATTTCAAATAGAATTACCCCAATTGGTAAACTGTCTGACCCATTCGTGAGTTGTCACATACCAAATTTGAATTCAGCAAAACACTTTTTTTTTATACATCTTTTATAGATGCTTGGGTGTTTTGACAACAAATAAATTAAATATATTATCAAACTTAAGTAAAAATATTATCTATGAATTTCGGGTACTGGTATTGTAATTTTAAAGCTAGTTATGGGCTTATGAAAAATCTTACATAGTGTATGAAGATCCCTAGATATTATGTTCTTTTATTTAAGTTTAATAGTAGGTAAGTCAATGGTCAATTCACTTTAATATTGAAGCACAAATGTGGCTGTTATATGAAAGCAAATTTACCTACTATTTCATTTGTAGATCAAAGAGAGAAAACGAATAATAAAAATATATTAAATAATAAATGAAATTATTTCAAACCTTAAAATGTATAACGGTATATAAAAATATTTTTTTTTTCATAAATGCAAAAATTGACATACATATTAAGAGAGCCAGTTAAATGGAAATGATGTATCCAATAATGTCGGTGACGTCAGTTTTTCCGAAAGCTATATTATGTACACAATAACTGAAGATTGTGGATGGAGTAAACACAATATTAAATTATAATTAAATATTACAACAATAAACTGCAGTTGACATGATATTCTTACTGTAATAATATTATATTATTCTATTATTAATGTTACACAATAATTCGGTATCTGCAAGGAATACGTTATTTCCCTCGAAAAACAGATTTTTCATCGATATGATCTGGTAAATAGCTTTTCGACGATTATCCGTATTAGATGGGGAAAAAAATGTATTATATGTTTATATATTATTATACTGTACGTCACATGCATATATAATATTATATTATGCTGTATAAATATATTACACTGTCGACGGAATAATTTTACGACGCGTTATATTTCAAAATATGACAATATCAATGCGTAACGTTGCTACGATTCGAATCGCTTGTAATACTGACTCGAAAGAGGGTGAATTATTATAATATTAGCCGACCGAAAACTTAAGTGGATTGCGTGTCGGGACTATTATTTTTTAATAAAGGGGTGTATTTCTCAATCTACAACTATACCTATCATAACTTTGTATATTGTATTAACATAAAAAAATTTAATAACAGTTTTTAAAAAAAAGAAAGTTTTATCCATCAAGTATGGTATATGTATAATATAATAAACCGTTTCGTCGTTCTTTAGTTTGAAATTAAAAGAACCGATTTTTTTGCAAAGTTTGAGTACCTACACATAGATACTTTTTTGATAAATAAAAAAAAAATATTATACATATTACATACCTAATATTATCTTTAAATCAGTGAATCTAATTTTAATATTTTATAGACCTCAATTTCATTATATATACCCTAAATTTAGTATTTTATAATTTATAAGCGTATACATCCAAAAAATAAAATATGAGGGAAAGAGCAAATGTTTTTTTTTTTTTTTTATGCAGACATTTAATTTTAGTAAATGGTAGGTATTATTATATATGTTTTTTAATTCCCATATTAATATGATAATAATAAAAATATAAACACACAATATTAATACTTTATTAATTATAGTTTTAAATGTTTTAATTGGCTTAATATATTCAATTTTCATTCTTTTTGATTTTGAAATTTTGTCTTGGACATCTGATGATGATATTATTGATACCAAAACATATTAAAAACTACTAATATAAACGTTTTTGGTTCTGGCTGGTGTTAATGG
This sequence comes from Aphis craccivora, assembly GCA_009835225.1. Taxonomy (NCBI): domain Eukaryota; kingdom Metazoa; phylum Arthropoda; class Insecta; order Hemiptera; family Aphididae; genus Aphis; species Aphis craccivora. The sequence continues at coordinate 21,399 of VUJU01003633.1, read as the reverse complement.
TTGTAAAAATTATTTAGTAAAATACATCACAATATATCTGTAATATCTCTATAGCAGTTTCAGCTGTTTTGGTATATGATGGTGTTTCTATGTTGGTCCATTTCACGCTCAACATTAAATAGTTCAAATTCAATCTTATCTCTATATTATGCTAGAGTTTGTTGATAATTCAACAATACCTATGTCGATTTGAATATTTCCTCGACATTATATTAATTTTTGATAACGCGAATCAATTCTTCTTATGGTAGAATCTTTCCTATCATTAAATATTGGGTTCAATTCCGTGATACTCGTTGTCATCAATTATTAATGTTATATATTAAATTGGAATTGTATAGGTACCATCATTCAGAATTGTATATCTTAATATCTTATAATATTGCATCTCTCTCTTTTATGACTGTACTTGAGGACTTCTGATTTCTTCTCCGACTGTTAAAGCTATTGATTCAAACGCTGTTTTGAAATAGTTGGAACATCTGTTTATCAGAACTTTTTATTTTTAATTAAAATATTTTAATGATACGCATGCGTTCAATAAATCTTGTTAAGGAATACATTATACTATTTATACTCCGAAATTAAATCCGTCGATAGAATTTGAGTGATTGTAATATTGTTAGCTTGATGCCTTAACGTACCTATAATATACCTACATACGCGTTTCTAACCGCTATGACTAAATATATGTACTTACGGGTAGTGCCTATTACTACCTTGTGTGAGGACGTATTAATGTATTATATATAGTGTGCAATATAAATGACTTTATCGCAGAAATCTACCGTAAACCGTAGAACAATATCTGATTGCTGCGCAGGCATATTGACATATTGATACATACGTCTGTGGATAGCTGTAACAGCGTGTTCGAGACCGCGGAGAGTAGCTGCAGGTAGGCACTCTATTATCGAAAGTTTTGACAATACAGTATAACTACTGCGTTGACTATTGTTGTCTCGTCGGAACATAGGAATCAGATTAATTTTGGTGTCCCACAATGTATATTATATTGACATCAAAGCGCCGTTTTTTAAAACCTATTTGGCTATTCATATAAAGTCTTATAGACGGTGCTCTTGAATTCGAGTAAATAATAACTATAATAGTGCAGTTTATATAATATGGTATATTCTATCGTGCGTTTATCGTATTATAAGTTATAATATTGAGTCTCGATCTAATTACCAATCATATTATAATATGGTAATATTATTGTATTGATAGTTTTTATTATTGCTGTATATTAGAAAAACGATTTGAATTGTTGACACTAAACCACGGAGAACTGAATAACTGATAACTATATATATGAACTTTAAACAGCCATAATGTTGAGAAATGTTTTAAAACGTCAATGTAGCCTTCTTACGTTTTATGTTAGTCAATGTCAGGTGTTATTTTAATTATAGCTGTAGGATAATATATGGTGACAATTAATATAAAATTATAATATTTCAAATTAATTTTGTCATAACGTGTATAATGTATAGTATAATATTATTCTTTACTCAGATTACCAAAAATAATCATCTCGAATTCGAGGTTACCGTTTTTAGTTATATCAAATAATATTCGTCATCTAAAAGCTATAAATTAAATATTATACACTAATCTCAATCCATCTTTTTTTTTTTTTACCATTCGATGATTGAAAAACAAGAGAGTTTCCACTTATATGTATAAAAATATTATTATCATAAATATCTTAACGAGATGTCAGCGCACGCTTATTTTTACATCAAAATTGATCTTTAAAAAATCAATTTAATTGGTAATTATTACCTCCCATAGGTCCTCATGGCTTAAAACCACTCTTCAAAATTAAAGACAAGAACTTAATCTAGAGCTTAACATATATTTTTTGCGAAATATCCAATTACTAAAAATTTATATCTGATACCTATATTGAATAAAAATAAAATGCGAAACTTTAATGAGTTTTATCTTCATTTTTACTGTTTCAGAAGTCAAAACTAAAAATTGACATGTCTATATGGACGACAAAAGATAATTATGTTATTTACAATTTTTATAATAGACGTTTTTGCATTAATATCAATCTAGGCCAATATTTGAACAACCTGATTTAAAAACGTATTTACCGGTTTTATATTATAAAATATTGTAATTATACGGAACGACAAAGAATAATAATAGAGACATGCTAAACCTCATTGTAAATTAATTTTTAACTGTATTCGGGTAGGTTAATTTAAAATGTATTTTAAAAATTAAATTTTTTCTTAAGTATTTTTAATATTGACTTCCTATCAAATCGTTTAAATAAGTTCTTCCGTTGACATCTTCTTTATGGAGTTACGAACATATAGCTATAAAGAACAAGCAGAGCCATCCTTTATTTATCTGCAATAATACACAATCGCCGTTTATCTTATCACGACCTTATAATATTAATTATTCATTAATTACAGTTCAGATTGATGAATAATTATTGTACTCTAAGTATAATTGATTTTTAGATTACCATTTTCTTTAGGAATACATTATTGTATCGACGTAACATTATCACGAATTGTATTGGCATAATATGTGCACTATTATATCATATTTTTAATTTTTATTGTTATTTTTCCTCGTACTTTTTTACTGATAAAATAAATATTTTTTTTCGTTAAATCTTGTGTAACCATGAATTATGAATAATATATTATTCTAAACAACGATTATTAAACATCATATATCAATAATCAATATAGTAATATTATTTCACATAAATGCCAATAGTGTAGTGTACGATGTAGGTATACATAGATAAGTATTTTTAAAACGTGACAAAATATTGAAATAATATTATGGTTATGGTTTTAATTGAGAATACGCGCAAACTTGGTTCAAATATACAAGCGTACAGATATATCATTTTAGAATTAATCAATTTAGTTAAACAATTCAGTATTTTGTTTTGTTTTTTTTATTTTTTACATTTTCAATCCAATGTAAAACTATATGATCATATATCTAGGTCACGTATGTGTATACATTTATTTTATATTGTTTTACTCTAAAAACGTTTAGGTGTAATGCAATTAATTTACAAAGTGTTCTATATAGAATAACATTATGGCACGTATACTGTATAAATATTTTATATTTTGTTTGAAAAAAATTAATTAAAAATACTAATAAGAAAACATTTATATATTATTTAGGGATGGCCATCAAGAAGAAACTCGCAAGTTACGTCATAGAATGGAAAAATATGTATTATGCAATTATGTTTAAGTACAAGAATTAATAAGAGACAACAAAAACAAAAAGTTTCTCAATTGTCGTCGAGTGTTTTGAAGAAAATATATTGCATACCATAATAATTTCTCTTATCAATTGTTCTAGTCTAAATATAGAATTTATTAAAATGTGAAATAATACATTTTATTAATTATAAATACAAGTTATTATAAAAACGAACAAATCTACTGTGATTATTGTTTAAATTTCATAAATGTGAGGAGCGCAAAGTTATGATTTTAGCAAAGAATTAAACGAAAATTTATCTTATATCGTAGTTATGTAATTATTATTTATAATATTAATATATGATTATTAACTAGAGAAAAATGTTTTTAAAAGCCATTCAAATAAATACTACAAATAAAACTGTATAAGATAGTGTAAGTTACTCTGTTGGAAACATGATAGACAAACATAAATAACATTTTTGACCAGTAAATTTGAACCACGAATATATTAAACAAATAATTTTTTCATACAATATTTTCAATTCAATTTATTTCTACTAAAATGTATGTAAAATGTTTGGAAAAAAATTAATTAATATTATACTAGTAGTTTTGTAATATTTTAAAAGAATGATGATTAATTTTATTAAATTGTATTATATTATAGATATTTTCTAACAATAATTATAATAATAGCATAATAATAAATTTTACTTATGTACCTAATATTGAGACAAATTAACGATGCACTCGTAAGAAGCTTTGTGAAAAAAAAAATTAAGTGTAAGCAGTACAGCAGTCATACTACAATTTATTTAAGGTAGCGTAATTCTAGTAAATCAAATCAAATAAATATAGGTATTAGGTAATAATAGCATTTTACTTTGCCCGTAATATATATCTATTTAAATATATACATAATATATGCAATTTAAATATAGGAATTGTAAAAATACACGATAAATAAATACAATCGTATTTAAATGTCAAGTACAATTATTGGATAAAATGACAATAATATTTTCAAAACGACTTTAATTTTATTTATTAATTCATTTTACGAGAATTAATTACGAAACGTTACACTATAGTACACTACATAGAATATATATAGTTCTATATTATTGTGTTTATAGCGAATTGAATAATTTGGATTTGATTGTAATTGGAATTGATGCATACTGCTTAAAAATCGTCGAAGATCGAAAAAACATTAAATGCTTGTCGGTTTCAAAGAGCCCTTATTATAGCCAATATCAATTTACAGTTTAGAATTTTCGTGGAAGTAAACGTGAATATTTTGATTTTGTACAATTCAATAATGTTTTGTAATTCATTGGAACCTTCGATTTCGTGATAAAAAGAAAAAAAGAGTATAAAAATATGTTTATTAAAAAATTTAATTTGATATCGTATTGTACTTTTTATGTTACGTTCAAAAAATGTAAAAATGCACAATTAACATAATAAATAGTTATGATTTCAACTTCAATACACTGCAGCTTCTCATTTTTAGTTTTATTTGGAAGGTCAGTGGATCGCATTATTTAATATTTTTTGAAACGCTGGTTGCAGCGTATAAAAATTTTTTAAAAATAAACGTTAGGGTTTTATATTTGCTGTACTATTGTTCACTGCAAGTGTCAGACACATTTTTCTAAATAAACTTTTTAATTGTATATACTTACATGAAACGGAGTAAAGGAGGGCATACAAGATAATATAGGTACTTGAATATATAATAATATTAATAATATTTAGGAAATATATTTGTGCTCATAAAATTAAAAATCCGCAGGAATCGTAAGAACGGTTAAGTAAAATTTGATTTATATTTTCAATAAGGATAAACTTTGACGATAGAACTATCATATTTTTAGATGTAAACTACTCATTCTATGTTACAAAAAACAAATCCTTATTTTCATTCTGTAAACATAATCAAACTCTCCATCACTCCATAACAGCTTCAAGTTGATATATTTACAGTATTTTATCGTGATATGTTTTGTGATAAATATGATTAAAAAATTTCAAAAATGTCATTTTAATGGATAGTTTGAATATTTTTTTAGAACAAAAATTGGAGTAAACACTATTATATATAGTAAGTAGATAATTACTTTATTTACTACATACTTATATTAAAGATCATTTAAATAATTTATTTTATAAAGTACTTTAGAATACAAGTTTATTATTATTGAAAATTAATTTTTATTTCTACTATTTAGTAAGTATTTAAATATTTAAAATATTTTTCAATTCAATAATTAACTTCATTTTACTATCCCAACTACATTCATTATAATATGTTAAATCTCTCACTTTCATTTTTCATTTATTTATTAAAAGAATTTTTAATAGAGTTATATTATAGTTATTATACCAAAAATACAAAAATGCTAAAAATTATAATTTATAGGTACATTTACACATTTTTGTTCAACATTTTGAAATAATATATTATTATTTGCATATTTAAAATGTTAACACATATTTTAGATTTTTTTCGGTTTATTAGTATAAAATATATTTTATCTATTGAGTTTCTAAGTAATATATAGCTACCGATTCTTACTAGTAAAATTAAGTTAAAAAATAAATAATTATTCAAATGTGACTTAGACTCATTAAAAAAAAAGTATAACATATTAAGAAAAACTATGATGCAAAGGGGTCAATGCATTTAAAGCAAAAGAAATATTAACTATAAGAGTATTTCATATTAAAATGGAATCTGTAGATTGTTATCTATTCTGATCTTAACTAAATAAATCAATAGCTATTAATTGCATCACCTAATTAATTAATTGAAATTAATAAAATGTCTATATTAAGAATTGCTGAAAAATTACATAAATTTATAAAACATAAATAAACTGAAAATTGCATTGAAAAAAAAAAATGGGAAAGAGTCTAAGGATGGGTTCAACTAAATGCATTAAAAAAAAAAAAACCTTTTATAAAAATATAAATTTATGCTGAAGTGGAAACAAAGACAGCAGTCTATACCTATTCTATATTTTAAATTATAAATACAAAAATAAGATTAAACACAAATTATTATGTTCAGAAGTAAGTTAGAACTATAGTTTCACATAAGATAATAATAATTCACAAAAATCAAAGAACTCTAATGCCATGGTAGGTATCAACAATAAATATAAAGATAGGTCTAGGGGAATCTTCGAGAAATTGCATTTTAAAAGGGTTAAAGCCAAAAGAGTAGTTACCCACCCTAGTTACCCAGGTTTAGATAATATTTATATAATAGTTATTTTCGCTCTTTAAATCTGTAAAAATCATTTTGAAGCAATATTTGACATACCGAGGAAGCATATTTCAATCGATTTCTTTTTTATAAAATTCGATATTTATGAAACAAAAAATAATAAATCATATACCTACAAATAACTTTGAAACTGTATTTTTTATAAACTTTTAAATTAAAATATAATAATACTTCCTGAAATTGTATTTAACTTAACTGTCCTGTAACTTAAATGCTTAAAAATATTTGTGTTGATGTCCAATAATTTTGATACAAAGGGTTTACCGTTAACCATATCTTCGATAATTATAATTCATAGGCAATTGTATGATTTATATTGCGTATTTTTAACTACAGAGATCAGAAAGCTTTATTTTTTTGTATAATTTGGATGTATTACGTATTAACGCTATTCAAAGTAGATTTTCTTCTTTAACTACAGAGATCTGAACGCTTTATTTTTATATAATTTTCTTGACTAATCTCGCTGCGTATAATATATATTTGTGAGTTATATTGTAATCTGAAGCAATTTGTTCAATTCCGTATACACATTATATAATATGTGTGTATATAGCATGTGATGTTTTTTCTCGGTTTTGGTAAAACGAGTAACCGCGTGGATAAAAAAAAAAAAGATAATATTCTGATAAGCCACATGCAGCCAACCAGTCTGTGTAAATTGTATTTTTAAGGCGTTATTTGAAATGGCTATGTTGAACTTTAAATCGTCGCTTTTGATCTTCAATTTGACCTCAGTGCTCTTATCTTCCAGCAGGACTAGCTTTGTCTAAATCTCTCTAGGCGCTTATATATCCTTAAGTCGTTTATCCTAAATGTCTTAAAAACAACTCTAAAGGTACGTTAAGTCGTTAATTTAACATTCATAAGAGCATTTATTTAAATAAAACGAAACGTTCTCAAAGATTTAGTTAAGTAGATTGAAATAATATAATATTGTTTGTAGGTAACTTTTTCTGCAACATGACAAAATTTTAAGATTATAATTATATTACCTATATACTTTTCCGTAAAGGACATTTTATTACACTTCTCATACTTTTCAACTTTCATTATGCCGGTGTAATTAAACTTGTGTATAATATAAATTATTAAAAGTTTACTTCAATATGCATATTATTAAAACCATGAGATATTATAACAAAATGTGTGAACTGCAAGAAATAACTGACAGTTGCTTTCATATGTGAAATATTGCATAGATTATTATTTTAAAGTACCTAGGTATACTGTTAAGGTTTATGATAAATTTTTATGTAGTAGTAAAAGATTTATTGTAGGCTCATAATATAATTAATTACACATAATATATTATTATATTATATAGATATGGGAACTTGCATCAGTAGCACAACCAAAGGTTTTTTTCAAGGGAGAGACTTTATAATTATTATTCATTTGAAGTTATGAATAACGTTCTTAATGTAGTTAATAAAAATAAAGGTGTGTTTGAATCAATAGAATAATATTTGTAATTTAATTATGTAGCTAAAACATTATAATATTACTTTTTCAAAACGTATTCATTCATTTACAAAAAAAAAAAAAACTTATATAATAACACGAATTATATTTAATTAATAAAATATAAAATTAATTTTACATTTTACATGATGCGTTTTATTCACAATCAAATGGTGAGAGTACATGATTCCACAAATAATACGGAAATGCCTAAACACGAATCCCTGAGCCTACTTCCGTGGTTACTAGTTAGGCTAACCTACTTACGTATTAACGCTATTCAAAGTAGATTTTCCTCTTTATGTACTAATGAAAGTTCAGAGATTACAATTATTTACAATTGATTTTAACATTGTAGAAGTGAATCGTTCGGTGTGTTCGGTGTATGTTCAGTTATGGATTTTTTTCGTTTATCAGAGTCTTTATCCTTTTTACCACTGAAACAAATACTCTCCGTTCATTATAGATTCGATTTCATTATATAGTTAGTTTAATACGAATATAGGATTAAAACTTACCTGCCAAAAAATATGGTTTTTATTATTGCATTAAATGGTGCTTCGACGGTGAAGTACAGCGTGATACCAGCAATATACGTTCTGTATACACCAACTATCCAACCATCTATCTAAATAAAAATAAAAAAAACATGGGAAAATATTCTCAAGTGCAAAATAAGCATAATATAGTATTTTTCGACTGTGCCGAGAAATAAAAATTGAATTTAGTGATATTTTAAACAATAAATCTTCTTTTAAAATTGTATAGTTTCATTCTTATGCGTTGATCTCTATATACTCTACAGTTGTAAACTCTGCGAAATTTACAGCACATCATCATTTACGACCACTTTCAAATTTTAATAAATTATTTAGGATAATAGGTATTTAAAATTTTGATAAAGAGTTATTAGTTCGTAGAAAAAAATACATAATAATAGCTCTAAAAATTATCTGTATTAGTGTAACGATGAAAGTAAGAAATATTTTATTATATTATATTATTATATTTACAGATAACATTTGAGAAATGTATTTAGGTAGTATAGTTACTTAAAATTATTTAATTTACTTCGTATTATCTTCAGATTTAATTACTAACGATCGTGTAAGAAATTACTTACAAAAGCCCATTGCGATCATAATCCCTGTGACTATATTGTTGTATTTAAGATAGGTCGTAAATAAACGTTAAGATTGTTTGAAGATTACAACTGCCGTTTACGACGAAACTGTCCGAATCGAAACAAATTTAATGTCGACCGACAAAATCGACGATGATTACCCTAAATCTTAATACTTATTCTGTTATTTTATGTTACTTTTTTTATTTTTTATCATTAATAATAATAAACTTTACTCCACTTTGAGACAGTATTACAATAAAAAAGAAAATTATTTTTACTGTTACTGCAGTTCTTATTAGCACACAATGCCAACGTTTTACTTTAACTATTGACTTACGCGGTTATATTAATATCAGTGTTTTTAAAAGTAAAAAATTAAATAATTACATCGTAAAAATATTCTGTATAAAGAAACGAATAATTAATTGAATAAATAAAAAGAAAAAAAAACAATGTTAAAATTTACCTTGGTGGCCCTATACACGACGAGTAAAATCTTACCACTGCAATCTGCAATCTTATTTTAATCGCAGATAGCTTTTTACAGGTATAAAAAATACGATGCGGCTGTTTGAAAAAAAAATTCTATTGCTTTGTTCAAAACAAAAAGTACGAACAAAAGTATGAAACAAATGTATGACAGGCATTTGGCGGTTGTACGTTGTATTGCATACCTAATTAGCTACCTATTATAAAAAGTAAAAACAATGTACTATGCAGACAACGATGGACCGTAATCGGTGTAGTGTATGTTCGATCGATTTAAAAAGAAACAGTACCCAGCACTTATGCTCGTTAATATTACTGATATTAGTCATTCAATGTAAGGTAAATATTTATAAAAATAAAAATATTATACTTAAATGTGTTTCATGACTTAACGATTCTGTACATAACATTTTATTTTGCGTAATTTCAGTATTTTTAAGACATAAGTATTTTAAAACTTGGTACGTTTTTAAAGCTTTTTTTTTTAAATTTATTACATACAAATCCAAAGAAAATTTCCAAAAATGCATGAACTTTAAAAAACACTATGTTTTTAAAAAGCACAAAGTTTCATATACATAGATAATCCAAACATTTATTTCGCGGGATCAATTTAAATCAAAATATATAAGTTATAACTTTTATTCATTCCAATTTTTGAAAAATTCATTTTTACCGACATCTCTTTCAACTTTGTTAAACTTATTTTGTTAGCAAATTTAATGTGAACAGTATAAACTGTGTGGATAGCAAAGTATATTAAATAAGTAGTACTATAATTATGACTAGAAGTTAAGAACGTTTTAATTATACTCCGTAATTTTCTAAAACGTTATCTACTTAAATATTTGATTAAATAAGACTATGAGTTGTTGATTAAAAATATAAAATTATAAGCAATAGGTATAACAATAATATATAATGAAATGCGTCGATTCAACTTGTTTGGTTTACATTTTTAAAATAAATTGTACATGTTGTAAGTTCCATCTTTGAACGGTTAATAAAGTGCATTTAGTTTTTCAATACCATATAATATGCCTGTATGAGTTTAAAATCAGTTGGATAATATTAAGCTCTTAGATTTCAACCATTTTTTTTTCAATTTAAGGTTAGGCTATTATGTTAAGTGATGACACTACTGCTGATTACTTACCCATACTTCCAGAGTAGGAGAAATCATTGAGGATTGTCTGTATTCCATTATCATCATTATCGGGATATTCACCAAATATACTACGTAAGACAATCTACTCAATGGGGTCAAAAACCTGTTATTGAACACCTTTTCAATTGGACCTGCAGAATAACAATACCGAGTATTTAGTATAGCTAAAAGAAACCTGCGTTTGAAAATTATTATTTAGACACGAATGTAATGGACGTTTATTATTTCTGAACACCGTTTCGTTTAATCAGTGCTTTTGCATTATACTTTTATGTATTCATCATAATCGAAACACGAACACGATGACGTTTGAGCATATTATATAGGTACAAACCTGAAGTTTACACCGAGAAACTGTGTTAAATGTCAACACGAAATTAAAATTTCAATATCGTTTTACACTTACCATAACCCGATGTAAAGTAACAAATAGTGATCCAGAATAGCATAAACGTCCATGTACAATGTTTGAGAATGGCATATATAGCTTGTTCCATGACATTGTAAGGTCTATGTCTGTCGTAAAACTCCGAAGCATAGTATTGAACATAAAAGCACACGACAGTTATGATAAATGTCCAAATGTAAGCGACGAGCTAAAACAATTATGTAAATAAGTCGATGCATTCATTTATAAATTTCTAGTATTGAAAAATTCATTAAATGTATATTTAATATTAATAGAACTTTATCACTTAACACTTAATTTATTATTGTAATCTTTATTAACTAACTACTATATCGAATAATTCGTATGTATTCCCAACACCGTTAATCTCGTTTTTAATTCGTTGTATAATAGGTATAACGAAACCATATTTATTTTTTTGTTATTGAATATTGATCTGCTCAAAAGGTAGCGAATTCCTATAATTATACGTATTTATGTATTTATATAATAATATATTTTTAATTTATAACAAATTTAAATTTAAAATATTTAAAATAATTTGTAATTTGAATCCCAAACATAAACTACGTTTCAATAAAAAGATTAAAGAATTATGGTACTCTGTGAAATGAACCGTTCAGATTAACGGTGTCTGATGATTTTGTTTTTTTTTAGGAGAAAAGGTACAAAATAAAATCTATAAAAATACAGTTTTCAATTATGAAAACAGTAGGTCCTGTATAGGTGTGTAAGAATGGTATCTACGGCACTAGTATCAATCAACAGATAATAGTTTATAAATAATAATGAAATAATATTATACTGGTTTATTATTTATCACGAAAGTGCCATTAATGGGTTGCTGAAAAGCATTTTTTCTCAAACTTTTCATGTTTTGTGTACCTATAATTTATTGTGAACTATTTAATTTGGTTTAATAATTGATATATAATATTATATAATATGCATGTAAATTCCTGTATCACATTTATTTATTGTGCCCTAAAGGCAGACATTGTAAATCTCATTTAATAAAAATAATAAAAATTTTATTATTCCTAAATAATATAAAACATAGTTACTAATATTATAAAATGTTGAAAGTTTGAAACTCGATTCCAAACATGATTTGTATTAAAAAGAAGTTGCTCGTCCCATACTCTTAGTATTTGCACAAAAATTATACAGATAACTTTTATCATATTAATATAATAATGATTTGGTTTTGATTGAACATATTTTAACGACTTTAAACAATTAAATTGACTTTTCATTTTTCTTAGTAGTAGTAAAAAAATATGTAATTACCAGAAAATAATTAACTATGAAATACGTACTATTTGAATTTTGAATAGTATTTTATAATTGTTTTGAAATAATTCATTCAATTATATATTTGTCATTAGTTATTTTACTTGCAACATGAATAGAGTGTTACTTGTATTGTGATTGGTATGGTTACCGTTAATGTTAGTATGTTATTAATGTAATTATTGAAGTTAGTTCATCGGAATATAAGCAATTCCATGTACATTGAAAATATGTGAATGTAACACTATACAAATTAAAATAAAAAAATTAAATTGCAATGTGAATGTAAATTAATTTTGTGAAAACATCACCAAAATACTGCACTACACGATGGATTTTTATTATTACCTAGTACTGCTTGTGTTCCATTATAACTTAAAAGCTGAAAATAAGTACCTACACACGTTCTGATATTAAACATTATCCAATGAGAAACCGTAACAAAAATCTCATTGAAGAAAAATTATGATGTGAGTACTGAGTAAAGGATTTATATAAAGTTTATTCTATGATATGGTTTTCAAGTATATACCAAGAGATAATATGAAAATGTTCTTAAATACTTACTTTAAGTTAGTAATTTTTTTTTAGCAAATCTCACCCTCCCCTTCGGAGATTAGATCAAAAACAATATTTATAGATATAAACATAATATAACTGGCACGTATTTTTTTTTTTTTAAACTTTAATTACAACATTTTGGCGCATGGCCCAAAAAAGATTCACCGCCCTCACCCTATAGTGCGATAAGTAACTTTCTTAACCACAACCATAAAATATTACTTTGGATGGTTTGATTTTTCTTTTCTTCAGTTCTTCGACTATAATTCCCGCCAAAAGTCCAGTGTAAAACGGAATACCTCTCATGTAGAAAGGCCTGTAAAACTTCTGGAACTCATAGGAAGTGCTGGGGCTCATGAGAAATCTATACAATATTAATTAACAATAATTATATTATTTACTGACAAACAATTATTGCCATGTCTATATGAGTGATTGTATAATAGTTATTCGTCAAAATAGTTTCAGTCTCATTTATGTGAGTTTTTTTATTATATTTATTATGTTTAATATACCATACTCACGCTATCGTCACTCTGATTATAGCGTATGATCTAGTGACGTAAGTCGAAACAAACGGTATGGCTAACGATATACACAGACATACGCTTACGATTCCCACGCCGATTTTTCGGTACTTCACGCAAATATTGATGAGTATGGTTCCAATGATCATGAATTGAATCAAACATGAAATATACCATCCGACTATGAGACACTAAAAAATAAATAATAAATTGACTTGTTGAGTTTCATCTGTCTCAAAGTTCACTGTAGTTGAAATTTATTTAAAATGAACTGAACGACAATTTAATTCCAGTTGCTATTGGAAGATTCACTTTATTATGTTAACGTTATTCAAAAAAAAAAAAAACACAAAACACAAAACTACTAAAAACGCATATATTTTAAAAATGTTTAGTTTTTATTCTTTACTACATTAACATATCATGTTTATGTGATGTTGCGTAAGCCATTGAACAATATTAAAAATAAACAACAGTAAAAACACATATTATAAACTCAATATAATCAATGAATGATTAAAATATTCCGCATGAACAAAATTCAAAGAAATTGAAAAGAAAGCTACGGCTTTTTTTTAAATTCTGTGCAAACTATATTTATATATCAATTGATTTTACCATGTATTTCATTATTATTATTTACATGACAGGTATTCTAATAGCTAACATTAAGAGAACTTCAGCAGTCAGCATCTCATTTTTATACGTTATAACCTATATATTGTGTACTTTCAAAAAATCTTATTCATCGAAGACGAGCACCAAATTTTGATTTATCTTAAAACTACATATTGATAAAATTAAAGACCAGAACTATGTAAAAAGATTAGTACATATATTTTTTTAAATATAATCCTTGAATATAAGTACTAATCCATACGTAAAAATTAAATACAGATAGATACGTCAAACTCTAGACACTTTAGGTTTGTTATATATTACATTTTTTGTGTTTGTGTTACATAGTTTGTTTAAAAATCATTTTAGACTGATAATTTAACAAATCTAAGTTAGAGTATTTTTATTATTACTTTTATATAGTTTTTAATTATACAACAACTATAGTAGGTACAAACTTGAGATATCTTGTAAATCATTACTTACATAATATAATATTTGCATAGGTTTAAATTTATTCTAATAACGTTATCTTAAAATTCCCTCAAACCCATTAAATACCTTTTCACTGTCATCTTTTTAGCAAAAAATTTAGTTTGTTTGGTGTAAATAATAATACTAATTGGTGCGTTGCATGTCCTTATAATTCGAAAACAGTTCTAGACCAATAATAATTATTATAATGAAACCACAGTTTGATTAAACTACAACAATCAAGATTGGTTTAAATTATGCCGGAATAGTAATGTTATTTAGTTCTTATAAGTGTTCTAAGATCAATTAACGATCTCCACGGAAAAAATAAGTCGAGAAATATTTTAAGTATTGTGCCAGAATTGTACGTGTCAGTACGTGCTGGAACGAACTGAACAAATGTTTGTTAAATTTTGAATTGTTGAGCAAACTAATAGATTAAGACCTAAAATGGAATTTATGTATAATAATTAATAGGTACCTAATTGTTTGAATTAAATACCTAAGCATAGACTGTAATATACATATTATGTATCTTTGGAATAATGATAATATAATATTTATTTAAAATATAATACTATTGAATATTATTATAATATAACAGTATATAATATAATATTCAACAGTTAACATGTTATTATAATAAAAAATAAGATAATTATTTAAAAATAATTTATATGTATAAATATATATATTTTTTTTTTTTTTTTTGTTGCTTTATAATGGTATTCAAAAATATTAACAAATCGATATTATGTCTCATCAAGACACAGTATTGATCTTTTTTCGTTATGCCTAGCTAATAGCTACTACATTAAATGTATGTGCACTACTTGTACTTGTTGCGAGACGAGTCAATAGGGTTTTGGAATAATTGGATCCTACCGCGGTGAACAAAATACTACACCGTGGGTTAGATTGATAGAATATCTGTAGACACTAGACAGACTAGACAAAACTACTTCTTTACATGGCAGAGCTCAGCCACGCGCGCATTATATAATATTATGTTGTTTTTAATAATTTTGTATGTTGTATATTATTATAATTGTGATTACTTGGTTGTCGACGTCTACGAAGTTACTGATTGCCAACACATTTGTCCACCAGAATTTTTTACATTTTTCTGCCTCGGGCCACATTTTGGACGCCCAAAACGGTCCGTTATACATGTAGGGTATGTAAAACGCCGTCAATAACATCATGGCTCCATAGGCTGGTAGAATCCTGCGAAATATAATAATATTATGCAAAGAATAAAAACGTGCAGGTTTCATGGAATTCACGACAAAAACATGGCTAAACGTCTTATAAAAATACTTGATGTCTATTACTATATTCTTTTATGCTTAATTCAATACATTATGATATAGGCAATGATTTTATTATTACAATATTATACCTCATGTACTTATAAAATATTATCATCAGTATCTGCATCCAACCGGTTCCGCGTTTAACTAGCTCTGGCTTGATCATGGCGTACATGAGAAAACCAGTTATGTAGAAAAAAGGGTCTACTAAATTCATACACGTCAGTAAAATGTCTGGTCCGATTCTGTAAATCTATATGGTACAAATTAATATAATAAAATTATAATAAATATTGTAATATTATATAATTTAAATAATATTAAATGTTTTTTTAATATTTCATATTACACGTAAAATTATTATTAATTGGTGCTACGTCGTACTGTACAATATATTATTTCAACCACAAAATATTTGTTGGATACTTTTGGGCACTTCACAGGTAAGTAATATATAGGTAAAAAAATATATCAGTTGTGTTATCGTCATCAATATTATATCGTCTATCACGTATTGTGGAAAATTGCACTAAAAATTACCCTTTCATTGTTCAACGTATTCAACATGGGAGTCGTTGAATGAACTATGAATCTATGACCAAATAATATCAACACCATCGTAAATACTTTTATACCATTAAAAATATTCAGCTCGTTGTTTTTATTGTGTTTGATTAAGTTTCTGCCGTTATGAATAACTGAGAACCAAAAGACGTACTTTGGTAAGGTATCTGAAAAGACACGAAAATTGGGTGGTAAAATATCAGATAAAACTTTTGAAAAAAAAAGTTGGTCGTAAACGAGTTAAAAAGTTAAAGTTAACATAATATTAAATTTATTAACTTAACCTTCCGATTCTGATTCGATGTACGAATACGAAACTATCGATTTGGTATTTTATAAAAAAAAAAAATGCCCGTGAATCGTGATAAATTATTATAACATGATATTATAGCATTATGAAAATAATATACTACTTACTAGTTTTTTCTTTGTTTATAGTCATTACTGTGCAGTGAATTAATGTAGAGACGGCACAGATTATCAGCAATAAATACATTACGAATCTGTAAAAAAGTGTTGATGTGATTTATAAACTATATACATTTAAGTGTATTGATAGTTTAATAAAATCACAATGCACTCCTTCTATAAGTAAAATATTATGACATAAAAAAAAAGAACCCAACCACAATTGTTTTTAATTATGGGATCAAAAGTCAAGCTTTCATATCTTATTTGTTTAAAGAAACCATAGTATTAGATTTAAATTCAGTTGTTCCGTAATTTCCGTAGTCATATTATGGTATTCGTATGTATGAGAAACATTGATTATAAAATAATAGACGTAGAGAATTTAATATTAGAATGTTACCGCACGCATTTTACGAGATTCGTACAGAGAAAAACTAAAATTAATGTAAATACTATTTCAAGGTAATCTGCACGAGATTCTATTTTTTATAGTTTGGTTATTACTCGCAATGAGTAATGTCATGAAATTATATTTGGAAAATAGATAAATAAATATAATATTATGCTAATTAATCAAACATCGGTACAAAATGATTTTAGAGCAACTACGTCTAACTATTACAAACATTGTAGATAAAGTGTAAGCTAACATTCTAATAATTTATATTCAATGACGTTTATGGGTAATCGTTTTATCAAATGTCATATTATGTGCAGTAAATATACATAAGTTAATTAAATATAATAAGTAGGTAGGTACTGATTTAAAAATTATTTTTAATTTTTCACCGATTTCCGTGTTACTTGTGTTAAAATATAATATACATAATACCTGATGACATAATATCCGGTATCGTGCGGGTACATGCTCTTATCTGTGGAACACAACATAGGATCGACACTGACTTTGGGCTGTACAAGGTAAGGCAAAAAAACGCGATCTAGCTCGTTCTGTAACGATATCTCAAGATTTTTGGCGGTACAAGATTCCGGTATGCATATGCCTATTTTCACTTCGTTTCTATGATATCGGTCTTTGTAATCGATAAACTGTAATATAATATGCAAAACATATATCGGTCAACAATTTCTGCAATTCACATCGTAAACGAAGAATTGATAACTATTAATATTATTGTAATGAGCATAATTATGACTAATCTTTTGACATTGTTTGTAAATGAATCTGTATTTTTAGTTTTTAGTTTTTTTTTTTTTTTTATCGATAACTAAATTTTTGTTATACCATAGGATATGAGTCGAAAACTGTATAGGTCTGTAATAATAGACGATAAAAATTTACAACAGTAGCTTATAAACACACTGTATTAGTGTATTATAGAAGTTTTAAGATATACCTAATAAAAATAAAACGTAAGTGTATACTTTGTGTACTGTCATCGGAACAATTATGTAAACAATTTGTTTTATTAAATAAAATTTAATATAAATTCAACCCTCCCTCTCTATATCGAAACAACTCATTTACAATATTTACATATATCTTTTATATATGATACATATTTGCTTTTTTGACTTACTCCAAGTATTTCGTTCCAAGCATGATCATAACTTTCCATTTCATCTTTTCTTTTCAAGTCTACTGGATTTGCACCGTCAACTGTCTTGAGCTTTGTAGTAGTCATGCAATACTGCCCTTGCATAGGTTGATGCACGTCGATGCACTCACTGTACACTCCCATTTGATGAGTTTTACCGGATAAAATTCCGTTTGGATATCGGCTCCAAGAATCGTACACTAAAAATAAATTCAAAATCATATACCATCATTAGTAAGTTAACGTTTAAATTGAATATCGGCATAGCAGTGTTCTGTTTTGACAGACTTACTTATAATATTAAAAATTACATATAAAGCGTATATATTTATCATTTTGACATTTAAACTCTCAACAGTTCACGATTATCTTTATTAGCTTAAATATTAGAGCGAATTAACCCAAAAGTAAGAACATCTGCATTAGTATGTATACTTTTTTACAATATTATATCCATTTTTAAGCGAGTTTTTAGCATTTTTAAATTCTACCCATTTTGTATATTAATATATTATGCATAACTGAATACACTGAATTGCGGTAAAAACTCTTCACATAAACACAGATAAAGTTCTTACCATTAAGTTTCATGATAGGTCAATGCATTCGAATATTAAAGCTAACAGCTAACGAAGCTAAACGTCAACTGCCAAGCATAAATTTACCATGTTACACATTTATAAGACGGAGACAACAATAAAATGGAGAGTGTGACGTATTCTTAATGTTCAAGGTACAACTCGTAGGTACATCAAATAAATCTGAATTTTATAAGAAATATAAAAAATAAGACAAAAAGAATCAGGTTTAAAACATTACAGTGTTTAGAATAGGATAAACCCAGTTGCAATGTAATGTATAACTTGTTTGCAAGATTCAGATTAAAAAAAAAATATGAACATTTGACCACACATTTTTTATAATTTTTCACGAATTTCTTGAAAACAGTCCTCAAGAAATTTAAGAAATCACATGCGTAATGTACAGTTATCTATGGTTATAGATTGGGTATTTTGTCAAACATTTTTTCCTATTAATTTATGCTTTAAAAACTGTAATAGAGCTAGTGTTAAGCTACTCAATAATATGACAGAGTGAATAAATCTAAAAATAAAATTAATAAATCTAATAATAAAAAATTTAAAAAAGTGTATCGAACAGCAATTATAAAAATAAACCCACTCCGTACGCTAATTACAATTGTATTGATGTACGAAATATGATGTATATGATTATAACTGTAAAAATACTATATTTATTACTAATAATTATCCATGTGTAATATAATATGTTTTCATATTACATAGGTAATATCTGTAGAATACGACTGAATCACTAAAAATCCAAACCAAACTTTTCGTGCATATAAAAAATAGTCTTACATTTCGAACTATACAGCAAAACACAAATTTACCACGAACTTGTACCTACCTATCGCAATTTTCTGGATACACATAAACCACGAGGTACCTATCGCAAGTTAAGCCATAGTTGTATCGTTGAATTGTATAATAAGTATAATTTATTAAATATTCTTAATATACCTTCTATTGACTAAATTATATTCTAGCATATAAGATAATTCAATACTTAATTGTTATTTTCAACATCTAATATGGAAAAACGTGTTTGATTAGTACAACTATTTTGCATAACTTATAATTCCGTATGTATTGTCAGTGATCTCCACGTAAGATATTAAATGGCAAACATATAAATCATTATTTTTGACGAGAACCGTAGTTTTAAAAAGCTAAAATTAGTGCAATAATTATTCAATATTTTTATTTATGATTATTTTTGGTTGTATAAATAAATATACGCGTATAATTATTTATTTACATTGTAGTTTTTTTAGATTCTGAATGAAGTGATGAATGTATTGATTTTACAATGATGTGTGTTTTTTTTTTTTTGTGTGTCTGTGTACAGCATAACTAGTCGAAATAATGCTTCAATTTCAAACTTTGGGGGTGGTTTCCGATGTAAAAGTCAATATCCTTGGTGCGTTATAGAGGTCAAAAGTTAACATCTTCCAACAGTTTTCAAAAAAACCGAGAAAAACTATCTATATACAGTTAAATTTTCAAAAAATTTTTGACCTTTTTTGAGTTATTTATAGACCACTGAAATTTTCGATTATTTTGAGAAATTTTTTTAAAAGTCTCGATAAAAAAATTTTGAATAAACAAAAAATTTTGAAAATTTAATACAAGGTTCTTTATGAGTTGTTTTTATTGTAGCTAAAAATAAATTAAAAATCATTAGTCACACATTTTTTTTTAGAAGCGTTTATAGTTCAAATTTTTACGAAATCTGTCGAAAACGCGAAAATTTGCAAGTAATTTTGAAGTTGAAAAATCATAAAAATTTTTGTGTTTATAATTAAGGATTAAAATTACAACACTAAGTTTTCCATAAGTTTTCCTTCAAGTATCTATAGAGAAAACTCGTAGCATTATTATAGGAACAATTTTAAGTGCGTTTGAATTTTAAATTTTTAGGAAATGCGTAACAATAACGATTTATCCCAAACGACTTTAAATATTTGTTATTATTCAAAAACTATAAGTAGTAGATACTTGAAAATTTTACTAGTTATTTAGATTGGCGTTTTCTTTACATGATTTAATTTTCAAAATATTTTGACTTTTTTCGAGCTATTTATAGACAACTGAAATTTTAAATTTTTCTGAAAATTTTTTTTGAAGTGCCGATAAAATTTTTTTGTCCCAATCAAAATACTTGAAAATTTAATACAAAGTTCCTCATAAGTTATTCTTATAGTGATTAAAAAATTATAAGAATACATAGTCACAATTTTTTTTTTATTAGCATTTGAAGTTCAAATATTGACAAAAATTCGTCAAAATCATGAATATTTGCAAATTATTTTGTAGGTATAATTCATAAAAATTTTTG
>VUJU01003632.1:0-24342 GCA_009835225.1 Aphis craccivora | reverse complement strand
TTTAATCTCGGTACATCTTAACGGTCTAGTTAAAAATGTCAAGATAAATGTCTTCCAAAAACTAACCATATCGTATACTCGAATACTATAACTTACCAATATAAAAATAATATCTTATTCAATACGTATTTGTTATGTTCATTAAAAGTAATCTCTTTTTCACTGTTGGTCATACATATTATATTTATAATTTATTTACTGTAAATGGTTTATCTCACGGAGGTCTTCAAGTATAAAATACATTTCGTATCCATGAATTAGTATACTGTTTAATTGTGTGTGCAACTTTTCGGGTTAAAAACAATTTTATCTCTAAGTATGATATAATTCACGAAACGCTATCGACGATTTCCAGTCTGTAGAGAATACTAAATATGCCTTCATAAAAACTATATTCAAATTCTTAATATTATCCCGCAGGCCTAATCGTTTTGTTTTCAACGAACACTAAATTATCATTCGATTTAAACTACATTTAAGGTTTGCATTAATGATTTCAAGTTTAAATTACTTTTCTTTAATGTGTTAATGTGTATATATTTGTTAACGGCGATTAGCATACCTTTCTTGAAATAAAATAGATTTTTAATGTCTACGACTCTATATATCGCTAAGACAAATGTGTCGTGACCATATTTAATAATATAGTAGGTACACCTTAATACGCCTATCCCATTACACGGTACGTTAATTTAATAGTGATGACGACTGACATTCGAGAAATTGAAATACTAAACAAAATATGAATATCTCTTATTGTATATTGTTCGGTCAAAAAAGCAACAAAATATTATATTTGGATAACTTTATTAGGACAACTAACGAATAATATTTTTAATAATGCTGTCCGATAATCAGCCGATCCCACGTTTTACCTTGTTGAGCATTGTGCGTTTACAATTTGTCAAGGGCACTGTAGGAATTCATATTTTCACAATCTCCGACGCAACTATATATCTATATCATACGCGTCTACAATTATTTTCTTCTTTTATTACTGTTTATGGTTTTAATTAGATTTTTATTCTCGAAAATAACTAAAAACTTTCATACGCCATTTAAGGATGGTAAAGTTGTTTTGAAGAAGTAAAAAATCACTTTTTTTGGCATTGGTCCCTTTGCGGTTGACAGGTTAAACTAAATTTAGCCCGATTTATCTTATACTGCGCTGCTGCACATGCGATGACACTTAAAAAAGATGTATTTACATAAATTGCGCTATATCGAAGAAGGGGATAAGGAAACTAACGGTTTTATTACTCTCCTCTAAATAAACCCTGCGCTCGCGCGGAGTGTCATCCGCCGTGATGCATAACCTCCCCGCGCCCACCCGTAACTACAATAATAGCATACGTTATAAATTATAATAATTTATAACGCATGGGTATATGTGATGTGCACTGATATATGAACTTTGTGATGATAAAAGTTGTCGTTACTGACCACTATAATTACAGCAACGGGGTTGTAAAAAGTTACAAAAATCAGCTTTGCACGGCGGACGATGGTATTCTCTACCGATTTGGAAATGTCTTCGAACGCGTTTTAGTGAAATACCTATAATTTATAGGTACACACATAACATGTTATTCACTCGTATGCGTATATAATATTAAGTCTTGTGAAAGTATAAAACATACATCGTTGGCACGCACGTGCCTATTATAAGCGCTGGGAGGTTTTTCATACATATATACACACATTATTACAAAATTATTTTTATTTGCGTATTTTTTGTTAACGAAGGTGTTAACGGGGACACACCTGCGGCCGGAGCAGCAGCGACAACAACATAATATAGTTGCCGTTTCGTCCCGCGTTGTTGCACGCGTCGCGTCGGTTACGCGCGCGTTGCCGAAAAAACCTGGCCGTACCCAAAAAAATATTATAATAATATATTATAATGAAAAACGCGCGAGCACGAGAATCGTAAAAAATAACGATGATAATAATATATCAGCATAATATTATTATAAATACGATATAATTGCGTTGAACGCCAATCCAAAGGCCGACCAAAAAAAAAAAAAAACAACAACAACAACAACAACAAAAACCTGACTACGACGGCGAAAAAATAATATGTACGGCGGTAAAAGACGACGGTTGCTCCTCTGCCGCCGCCGCAGTCGTACGCCGCCCTACGTACTAAACGCCGCGCACCTCGTGGCGCCGGTGGTGCAGCATAGTTATTCGCATTGCCGCCGGAGCGGCCACGATGTTAGCCGGCGCGCTTGACCGCGTGCTGCCGGGCCGCCGGTCGTACCTGCACCGGGTGAACGTGGAAAGACGTCCCCGACCGCCGTCCCAGTCCCGGCCGCACAGTTACCACGGCGGCGCGACGGCCGCCGAATCGCAGCGGCGCGACGGTCTGAGGACGAGCGGACGAAAGTTGGCCGCGAAATTTTGGTCGTCGGCGGCCGCGGCGGTGGTGGCGGGTAGATCCGCGGTTCCGGAGCCGGCGGCCGTACGAAAGCGGACGCCGGCCACCGCCGCGGCCACGACCACCTGCAGCAACGGTGGATTCTCAAACGTTTCGCACACGTGGCGTTTCAAGCGGCTAAGGTTCGTACGATGACGGACGATGACACGCGACCCATCCGTCAATTTTTTTAATATTACATTATTATTATTATTTAAGTTGCGTATTTGTCGTTTCGTTTTCGTAGGTATTATAATATGATATTGTTATACGTATATTTTGTGTCCTATCCCGCAATAACTTTATTATATGAGTATACACGCAATAATTATATAGGTGCTTAAAAAGATAATACTTTTTACGGTATTTGCGTTGTATTTTATTGTTTTATGCCATATTATAATATATTATTATGTTATTATTATTATTATTATTATATCGGCTTGCGATCGGTCGACCTCGAGAGACAAAAAAGGTGTGTGCCCGTAGATCGTCGTTATAGTCGTCGTCGGCGACACCCGCCGAGTGGGCGACTATTTTTCCTCCGCGGTTACCGCGTGTTCGCCGAGACCTTCCCGCTATGACATATTATTATAATATGTATTATGGTTCGGCAGATGTTGGCCGTAGCCGCGAGACGTTCATGGTTCACACACGCTCGTGTATATGTCTTATAATATATGGTAAGAACCAGATCTCGAAAGTCGCGTGTGCGTGGAAAAACGAGAGAGAAAACCGGCACCGAGTCCTGTTCGTGCGTGCGACGGCTGTTCGCCAACGAGCGTACGTCGTATTATAATAGGCATTGCCATCGTTCGCGAAATACCACTTTGGGGATCTGAATCGTTACGTCCGGTCCACTATTATTGCGTATACGTCGTCGCGGGCGTATATCATGTCTCCACGCACATTTCGATGAACGCTCGTATTATATATGTATAATATATATGCAGTGTGATTCACTAAACGTGATAACCCCTTTTTCTTTTCAATAATTTATTATTCAAAATCTGATTTTTAGAATTTCCAAACGCTTGACATTTTTTATACTGTAATTATAGGATGACCGCGTCTCCTATAAGGATACAAAACTTGTATTTTCCAAATGAGAATATCCCATTCCTACTGTAAATTATTTGGCTGAAAAATTCATAGAAATTTTTACGTACCTAGATGAAATTCAAAATTCGACCGATGAGTAGTTTTTTAGTTATTTAATTTCATGTATACTAAAGATAACCGGTCCATAATAATGGGCTTTTAAGTTATGGACTGGCCTATATATGACAAGTTTAAAATATTAGCAATTATTGATCTATTAACATTTATAATTTCTAAATGTAGTCCAAGTATAACAAACAAGTATAGTTCCAACATTTAATGTATTATATATTTTTGTAAAACCATTGTTAACATTTTTATAGCTGAAAAACTATTCGTTCGAATTATCATTTAGATAAGTCAACATTTTCAAAAATAAAGCTATCCATTATTAATTCACACTAAAAATTAAAAATGTTTCTCATTTATGAATCAATTTTTTTTTTCAGATACTCGTCAGATAATTCTTAAATCATAGTACATAAAATCTTAAGAATTTGAAAATTTGGTCTTTATTAAGTTCATATTTAAAAATTCCGAAAAAAAGAATTTGAACGAATTCGTTATTAAATGAAAAATGGGGTTGTGTGCCTGGTGGATTATTCTGTATAGGTACTTCTGAAGATTTGTGATAGACTCGTGTGTATAGATCTTTGTTCTTCGTATTATAAACTCATATTAAGCAACCATGAACTACTGCAACTAAGGTTGGTTATGTCAATGATGTATAACGATTGGTCGATTATCAGACGAATTGTATTATATGTCGTGTTTCCGCAGTTGAATAAGGAATTTAATTAATATCGATTCCCCTGCATAGGCTACACTCTATTCTGCATTGAAGAATGCATTTTTCAATTATAGCTAAAGCTGTAGATATAAAATGCCAATTTGTCGCTTTCTTCACTTTCTATACATATATATATTTATTATGCAAACAAGCAGCCTAAAGCCCACACTATGTAGTATTTTTACTAGTTTAGGTAGGTATATCTACCTGCACGACAGCACGTTTTTTTACGTTCTCTTGGCTACACTATACAGTTCGAATGATTAACGCATTTGGAATGTAAAAAAAATATTACTTATCTCACACATCCTACGATATTTTTAACATTTCTTTTTTTATTATTAATATTAAATCCAAAAATTTTATATTTTTACCATTATCTCAATCACACCATGTATAATCTATTTATTATTGTTCGCTTTGTTCGATAAATCCATGTAAAAAAAAAAAAAAATGCTACTAGATTACATGTTTCTATTATCTTACACGATTTGAAAATGTTTATGCATTACATCATTCACACGTTCCGATTTCAGGGACGGTATATATCGTTTTTGGTCTATACACGATTTGTATACTGAAACACGAATTGTGAGACGCCTCTACTTTTACTTATTGGTATATTATAAAAATAAAACGAACAAAAAAGTATTATGTAGGTAGGTACTACATGTTAAACTATCCATGCTTGACCATTTGCCAATAAGTATCAACAATGTACAAAATTATTAAATTTCCGTCTATGAATGTCAAATCGCATAGTATTGATTCTGATGTCGTATAGACACCTATATTTTATTTTTCTATTACCAGTTTATTCCTTCGACAAATAGTGAATAATAATTATGATATTATAAGCTGTAGATAATAATCGTACGGTTATTATTGAAAACAAAATATAGTAATAAGAAAATTAATTTGTTTGTAATACTTTAAAAGTTTAAACATATAACGTATACCGATGATGATAGTATCATGACCATATATCACGTATAATATATGCGTTATAAACTATTTTTCGAGTCTTGCGAGTTGCGAGTAGGATGATTACTTTTCCGTGTTGGTACACGCATATCATACATATTATATTATATATACATACATATGTATACGTATTAAATTCCCCTCACATGTACATCGTCTATATATAATGTTATATATATTACTGTGGACGGGAATAAATTAGGCATGTGTGTTTTCATCGCGCGCGCGTGGGATAAATCCGTATAACATAATATAATAATATGTAATAATAAGCGTATAATGCCTATGTAATTACGTTGACCTTTGAACTTTGTGTGTCGATGAATTGACGAAAATATTAAATTCCTTATTATGTATATAGTTTACATGTATTCATGTTTTATACTGAATACTGATTATAGTAGGTATAGGTATTACGTTAACATCCACACTAAACCAACCCCACGACATGATGCGCCAGCGTAATATATTCTAATTAATAAGTGTATAATGACTTTATATGTATGTTACCTGATAACCTAAGTAGTACCTATACTTGAATTATTTTTTTTTAAGTTTTTGGCTAGTTTCTACGACAATTAGTGCACCTTGAAGATTAACATACTATAAAGTTATCGACGTGTATACATTGTATTTTTTTTCAAAAGTAAAAGTTTCTACTGCAATTATGAGAGCCAAAAGCTATCTATATTTAAAAATGTGATAAATATTAGTTTATGTATATTATGCTATTTGACTATAATATACCCTATCATATTGATTCTAAATAGAATATCAGAGTATATAGCAATATAAAATTAGTATGTATGACATATATGTGTTAATCCATATCCTTCAATATGTCTACTATATTTACACTTACCTATGGTTTTCTTTTCTGTATTGTGTTTATATTACTAAGTATACAACCCATTTTAATAATAATATGTCTAAATCCTATTTTTCCAGTCATGGTAGCAGAACGCCGGTGGAGGAACCGTCGGCCAAGTCAACAGAAATGGCTGAAAGCGGCAGCGGGGCCGCAATGGCTCCAGCTGCCAAAACGGGATCAATCAAAGTGCATTTGCCTAACAACGGATTCAATATCGTAAAATTTATAGATAACATCAATGTCAAGGTAAAATAAATAAAACAATTTATTACAATAATCAATCGTAATCGCGTGTTTTGTTATTATATAAATTTAATAATGTATAAGGCAATTATTTGAACTGTGTAAAGTTCACTCAATTATTAAGTACATATCACATTATTTTCTTTTTAAAAGGAAAAAATGTTTTTGACATGGTTAGTAATAACACTGTTTATCTATTATTTTTAAACAAAAACTTTTTTACTTTTATATATTTTTAAGCAAACAATATTTAATTCTTAAAAATTATGACTTGTGTTATATAAATCAAATAACAAAACTTTAAACAATTGTAATTTTGTGCTTTATATTAGAGCTATTAATTAAAACTAATATAATATACTGGTTGTTATTAACGAAAAATAGATTGTTTTATATAGAAGTACACCTTTAATTATGTATAATAACTATTTTTTTTTGAAGATGAACTTATATGAATCGAGATAACGAATACGTTCACAGTTATAAAATAATAACTCTTGTATTATATATGCATAACATATTTACACAATACACATATTATATTGCATATACGAATTATTGACTGTGATATTTTTTGCTGTTTTTTATAATATACTACATTATTACTATCTATCTATAATCTAATATTATTATGTTTTGAACAGAAAACATTGATTAAATTACGTTTGATTTTGTTTTCATGTTTCGTTTTCAAGGGTATCATATCTCTAGTCACCGGACGTTTGGCCAATGGGTGTCTTCAGTATCAAGGCGTTTACGGATTGCAGCTGTACCATCCGTTATCTGGCGAGGTTCACTGGTTACATCAGGATTGCACAATGTCTGAGGTTACTATAAAGTTATGATAATAAATAATAATAATGAGTTGAATAATTTTATCTATGTATACACTCATACAGAGTGGCCCATCGTATTTTTCCATTTTTCTTAGTTAACTTTATGGGAACGTGGGAAACATAGCATGATGATTATTCATTCTGTATATATGCGCACAGTGGCGTCATAAGATTATGACGAACTGTGCTTCAAAAGTGGTATTTTTATTCTTCCTTCAAAACGAAATTTATTGCCGACGAATTCACCAGTCTTAAAGCAAGAAAAGCGCATTTTTAAGTTTAAAATTTAAACTGTAATTATTCCTAATGAATTAAAATTGTATTCTTAAAAAAAAATATCAAAACATCATTTTTTTAATTGATAAAAAGGCCCACTTTTACATTGGCTAAGAGAGCTATAGTAAGTCTTCGTACACAACTGCGTATAATATGCGATACCTATTCATTAGGTTTATAAATCTACATTATTCGAATAACACCAATAGGCTCGCAATTCCCAAACTGTATATATAATATATATATATCATAGTAAAATGACTAAATAATATAATAAACGATCATAAATCATAATTTACATGTATAATATATAAGTACATTATTTTGTCCACGATAGATTTACCATAAATACGACGAACAGTATCCAATGTCCGAATGGAGGTTTGAGCTGCGCGTACGGTACTCGCCCGACGACATGGAAGACCTGTACGACCGCGATCGGTTTACATATTTCTTCTATTACGATCAAGTAAGTACATTTTCTCTAAACGCACGTCCAGTGTATAATAGTATATAATACATATTGTAATCCTCCTTCCGAGAAGTATATGATCCACCCAGACCCAGCACTTGTTTTTGTCGCGTTTATGTATGTATTTATCGATAAGCCATGATATTATAATTATAGTACCTATATGATATACATCAGCAATCATCAAAATAAAATAGCTTTAATATTATAAAAACCTGATTTTATTGAAAATTTGGCGGACATCACACATAAAGGAAACCAGTATACGTATATATGATTCCTATCTCAGATTATTGAACTCAACGACGATTTGTATAGCTCTAGTAGCTCTACCCCAATGGGGTAGTACATAAGTATTACATAGCATTTATTTATGAGACATAACAGCCCTCCTACCACTGCATACTTTATCTGTAGGTATATTATATTGTACATTTTATTACTTTGTAATATGTTGCGTGTGCACAAAAAATAACTGTTTCAAGTGTTTGTAATTTTGCCGTATTACACAATTTTTTATATTATTAATTGGTACCTAATAATAATAATGATCTTCCGCCCAGTTGAGTTGCGTAGGTGTTACTAAACCGTGGAACTATACAAATAAATAAATACCCGCCACTGCGTTAAAAAGACGTTGTACCTGCATGTATGCCGTATGGCTCCATATTACTATCGTACAATATCAAATTTTCGTTCAGCAGAATCCATGTTAATATGCTGTTATAGCTTTAATATTATAATTTTTAATATTATATACGTATAATATTACAATATATATTATATATATAATTTTTTTTTAATATTATAGTCAATTATCTATTATCAAACTTAAAGGTAAAAATATTATTTAGGTTATCGCATAGACGTTTATTAATATGTTATTTTTATATGATATCCTAGATTATATTCTTAATATTAATTCGTAATATTCTTTTTTTAAGTTATGCGAATAATAAGAACATTTTTCTACTAGTTATTTAAGCAAACAGCATTTAATAGATTTTTCAAACTTAAATTTGGAACGATTGTACGATATAAGTATGACGACGATAGCACACGCGGGTACAGCATCCTCTTTAGTAAAATTGTTTATACTTAAAAGGACGTGATACCCGCATGTGTTGTCTCTGTCTTATGATGGTACAACATTACTCCCTCTATATTTATATCAAAATTACCAAAATTTTAAATCGCATTGAGATGATTTTTATTTTTTTGATAGTAGTAACCAATAGTTAATAATTAAATGAAAAAAACTTAAGTTCTCAAACCTATAACATAACCTATATTTAACCTAACTTTAGGTTTTTTCATTTAATTATTAAAAATTATTGGTTATACTATCAAAAAAATAAAAACGCTACATCGCAGGTAGAATTCTTCTCAATGTGATTTAAAATTTTGGTAATTTAGATATAAATATCGAGGAAGTAATGTTGTACCGTGCCAAAACAGTTAAAATTAAATTTTCCAAAACAAACTGTATATTGTATATTTTTATAATCATTTTTGACAAGTAGAGCAGCTGAATTCGATTTTTTTGTTTCTTCAGTGACTTCTATAAACTAGCCATTAATTTACGTTCGATCATCATACAATTACAATTACACATCTAATCATATATTAATCGTTGTGAATCACGTATTTCAGGTACGGTTCGATTATTTGAAAAAAAACGACCCGGCTACCCGAGTGGACACTGAAATAGCTGTACAACTCTGCTGTTTACAAATAAAATGCTTTTTCCGGGAAGTTCCACAAATGTCGTTGGAAAAGAAATCCAATTTGGAGTACCTGGAACGCGAAGTGAGATTGCAATTTCTTGTTTATATTCGTTTCTTGTATAGGCCATACAAATACGATTAACCGACCTTTGACCTTAAAAATATTTTATTGTTATTTTATGTCTATCCACTCAGATCGGACTTAACAAATTCCTGCCTTACTATATACTGGAATCGACGAAACCAAAGAATTTACGAAAAATGATTCAACAACAGTATAAAAAACATTTGCAAACGCCGGAAAAAGAATGCGTGCTACAATTTCTCAATCTCGTTTGGACGTTTTACAAGTACGACGAAGAGCAGTTCAAGTGTTCAATCGGGGTAAGTTGAAATAAAAAAAAAAGTTCAGTGTTTATTTTCTCTCATTATTATCGCACTGTGATATTATCATGTAGACTGTATAAGCATTAAAAGATAGTCATATAAACACAATTGTTATGTTTATAATTATTTTAGTCTGGTTGGACGATACCGGTGGATCTGGTGATCGGACCTCGACACGGAATTTCTTACATCAACAACCAAGGATCTGCGGTAAGAGCATATTTTTATTTAAATATTTATTGCAAATATATATACATATCGTGTTTGCAATGATTTAATGGTTCTTGTCGATTCTCATTTCTAGCCCACCAAAATGGCGGATTTCGCTCACATCGAAAACATACAGACACTGGTGTCCGAATGTGAAACACACCGTAAAACCTTAGTGCAGCTTCAAGTGACCGACTCAGCTGATCCTCTAGTACTCAGCTGTTCGACGCTCGAGCACATGTACAGCCTTGCCAATCTGATTGACGGTTACTGTCAACTGGCGAGGAAAACAAACATTTCGTTATGGAATAAAAAAGGTAAGCAACTAATGAAAAAATAACAATGTAGTATTTACAACATAACAATCATCAACTTTATCAAAATAACATTATTTTTGTATATACCTATTATACTTGTGCTTTTTAATTTCCAAGCTGCCGTGTGGAACCGTTTTCCTTGCCCTTGTGATTCTAAAGGTTTGTGTTAAATGAGCGAAAATAAAACTACAAACATCAATATTACCTAGTTAATTATTATTTATATACTCGTATACCCGTAGTAATATAATATTATAATGTAGACTTCTATCGATATATATAATATATACCTATATGTGACTGTTATTGTTTTTAGACTCTGGAAAAATCAAAGCCAAGGTGCCCGCAAGGTTTTCCGACGATTATCCTGACGATGGTCCAATTGAAGAAGAAGGCGATTACTCAACACTTGCTAGTACGAATTTTGATTATATAAAGCTTTTAATTTTGTTTATTATATTGACGTGTGTACAGATTTTTATCCACTATTATTTTCCGCGTTCTATTAAAAATATGTTTAAAAAAAAGTATTTTTCACTGAATAACTTAATTTCTTTCTATATATTATATTAGGTATATAATTATACATATTTATATATAATTATATCATTACTAGTAAAGTTAGGTATGTTGATAATCGGTTATGCAATAACAATAGTGACAAAAGTTTGCTGTTCATATTATACTAACGTGATATTTTTAAATAATTTATTGTTAATGTATTTTCGTTTGACAATTTTCATTTTCTCTTTTCGTGTGTATTATATTATTTTTTAATTTAAAAAATTTTCAAAGTACAAATTGCATTCAATTTTTTTCGTTAGAATGTTATTTATTTTTTTGCTATTTGACAAAAATAAATGTAGGTATGTATTAAATGACGACACGACGCTATAATCTAGAATTCTAGCGACAAAACACATTCGATAGATTTGCTTGTACATACTTTCTTTAAAATATATTTTTCTATAATTTTTAATTTTTAATTGTTACATTTTAGATTGTAATTACGAACTACATCGCGATCAAGTTGAATTGGGTGAAATCATTGGAGAAGGTCAATTTGGTGATGTGCATAAAGGAGCATGCCACATGCGTTCAATTAAAAATAAGCCAGGAAACGCTGTGGCAGTAGCCATAAAAACATGTAAACCTGATGCGGACATGGCAACTACTGACAAATTTTTGGAAGAAGCATGTAAGTGTTTACAGTCAAATCGCAGTGATTATTATTTATTAGTATATGATCAGCCAACATCTCCAAATTTTAATTTCACAAACGGTTTTGACAACATCAAACTAGTGTACAATTTTAATTACTGATTTTTTCGGAGCTGAGCTACAGTCGTCGATAACAGCGACTGTCCCTCGGCCAAGTAGAATTTACACCAATATATAATTATTTATAACTTTTAGATCAAAATTTAGATACATTATATTATTTATACATACGGAAATATTTGACCTAAATCGATTATATAATATTATATAACACAGTATATAAACATAATTGAGAATATTTGTACACTTTTAATTCCTAATAATACCTACAATAAATGTTGTATGATGCGTTTCAGACATTATGCAACAGTTTGATCACCCACACATCATACGACTGATTGGAGTTTGTTGTTCACCACCTGTGTGGATAGTAATGGAATTGGCCAAGCTAGGTGAATTAAGGGCTTACTTACAGAACAACCAGGCTCATTTAGACTTAGCCACTCTTATCCTGTATTCGTATCAACTTTCCACAGCTTTATCGTATCTCGAATCTAAGAAGTTTGTTCACAGGTAAACATTTTGAGTTTATTAATGGTGATTTAATCTCAGATTACTTAGACTTATTGATGTTTAATATATTAAATATATTATATAACTTGACAAATACTGTAAACGAAAATATCAATAATATTTATCATTGATACGAATTAATTAAAATAAACAAAAACTGTTTTCGTAGAGATATCGCCGCTAGAAATGTATTAGTGTCATCTCATCACTGTGTAAAACTGGCCGACTTTGGTCTGTCACGATGGGTCCAAGATCAAAGCTACTACAAGGCATCCAAAGGCAAACTACCAATCAAGTGGATGTCACCAGAGTCTATTAACTTCCGCCGATTCACCACTGCTAGCGACGTTTGGATGTTCGGCGTGTGCATGTGGGAAATATTGATGATGGGCGTGAAGCCATTCCAGGGGATCAAGAATAACGATGTAATCGGAAAAATCGAAAATGGAGAGCGGCTAGCATTGCCGCCCAAGTGTCCCCCTAGGCTGTACAGTCTCATGTCACAATGTTGGTCGTTCGAGCCCAGTAAGAGGCCCACGTTCAAAGATGTCAAGGAAGTGCTCAAGTACGTCAATGCATATTATATAGAAGACCGATACCGATTTGGACTACATAGTTTTAGTTTCAATCGGTATTCAGCTTCGTTTATTTTGTTTCAGTGAGATATTGATCGAAGAGAGACACCAGCAGAAGGAAACGCTTCGGAGGGAAAACCGGAGAGTGCACACTCTGTCTTGGGGTGAGTAAACAGTAAAAAAAAAAAACACCGAATAATACCAACGAGTGCAATAAGAACGGAAGGGGTGAAAACATTTAGTGCTATTCGACTTATATTTTTATCGTCTTCCGGTGAATGTCTATGCGAGATTGTCGATTCGCACCCCCCCCCCTCCAAGTATCTTTTTATGATATGTACAAACCTATATTATATTATGAACATTATTTAGGATCCAGTGGCTCTCTGGACGACCCGTCTGCACCGCCCAAACCTTCCCGTCAACCGAGCGTGGACCTACACAACAATAAGTCCGCGGAACTACCAGTGTCCACTTACATAGTAGCCCAGAACGCCGAAGTGCTTGCTCACCTGTTGAAGGAGAATGAGCAGCGGGGCGTCGTCAACCCATCCGTGTATACGACCCCGGCAACCGGATTCAACACGGTAACCGTAGATTTCCTTAATGACGTCGACGACGACAAAACAATTTCGGCCGGGAACAGTATACTGAGCATGGACTCTGTGGGACTTATCCCAATGGACGGCAGCGGTGGTGGTGGTGTTGCCGTCCAGCCGTCCACTAACAAGACGTTGCCTAGGAACTTTACTTCGGGAGCAGCTTCGCTACTAACACTACCTCCTAACTCGGCAGACAAGAGCAGGCGATGTTCAGACGGCAGTCTGGGCACGAACGCCGCCGCAGCCGCTGCAGCTGCCGCTACGGCGGCGACCGGTGGAGGAATGAATAATGATGAGGTTCAGCTTGTTGTTCGCGTGTGATGTACTTATATGATATATGCTTGCTGGTTTTATGTAGGAGGCGCACATAAAGGTATATACAGGGGGTGTACTTAAAACTTTAAGCATAATAACTTCGAGGAGTGCAAAAACTCACCGTCATTATGTCCTTAAATAAATTTTAAGAGATTAACTTTTTTTTTCGTTAGATCTCGTATATTTTCATCGATTTCATTGTTGCAGGACCGCTAAAGTGCCCAGCTTTAATTCATGCTTTACACCCCCTGGCCAATGCTGTTCTAAAACAATAATTACTCTTCATTTTTTTTTCTAATCATTATAATAGATATAAGTTGGGTGATGAATTTTTTAAATTTACAAAACTTTATTAAATCTTAATTTATGCTCTCGCTATTTAGATACTTAGGTACATAATGTTAACCTACCAAATAAATATCCATTCAATGTGCGCCTATATTTTATGTTGGTGGTATATTCATGTGTTTGTGTGATTAGCTTTTTGTCGTAATTCTGTGCTTTGTACATCGTTAACAACTATTTTAATACTTTAGCACTGCTTAATATAATATTGTCGCTGATTGATTTATTTATTTAACTAAAATTAAAATAATATTTCCTGCTTTTTTCAAGCTGATTAATATAATGCTATATCACGCACGTTTCCAAATAGTACCATAGTGCCATGTTTATTTAGATAACAATATAACTACAACAAATAAATACTCTATGTATAATTTTTTATAGTTTATGAGTAAATACTTATATTATGTGAGTATAATTAATCTGTTTTTCATATTTAAATATTTAGGGAGCCAAGCATTTTGTTAACAACTCTATCGGGGTATATGACAACGAACCCTTATCCGAAGTAGAACAGCTGGAACGCAAGCTAAGACAACAACAAATTGAGTCTGAGAGAGACAACTTATGGCTGGCCGAAGAAGAGACAAACTTAGTATGTCTTCTTTAATTAATTCCATAAGCATTTTTCCAATGTATATTTTAATATTCAATATGCATTATGTTTTAATTATTATTATAGAAAAAGCGACTATCCTTAGTAGCTAGTGCGTCAGACAATGAATCTATTGATGGTAGATCATCGTTGACACCTCCTTCTTCTCTAGATAGAAGCACCAAAACAAAACCTACAGAAGAACGGGTTGTTGTAATAAAAGTTAGTGTTTATAAATATAACGAAATTCTAACAATATAATTTCATACCTTACATCATTCTTACAGAAACTCGAACCCACGCCAACAGCCGATTTGGACAGAACTAATGATAAAGTATATGAATGTACAACACTGGTTGTCAAAGCTGTTATGACCCTTTCACAAGGTTAATATAATAATATTATTCTCACAATTATTATAAACTGTGTATGAGTGTTTAAATAAATCTTAAATGTTATTGTATGACTACAGGGGTTCAACAAAATCAGACTGATCGATATTTGGAACTAGTCAAGGAGGTTGGTCTCCAACTCAGAGCTTTATTAACAAGTGTTGATAGCCTGGTACCATATTTCCCTCAAAGTGCTCACAAACAGGTAAATTAAAATAAATAGTAACCATTCATTCATATTAAAAAGTATTCATATTATTTCAGGTGGAAATGGCTCATAAAGTTCTCAGCAAAGACATGGCTGAGCTAGTCAATGCCATGAAACTTGCTCAAAATTACTGCCATACTGCTGTCGATTATTTGTACAGCAAGTAAGTATTAATTAATCAATCTTGATAATATTATAACAACAATTACCCAAATAAAAACTTTTTTTTTCACAGGGAAATGTTGTCTTCAGGCCATATTTTGGCAATGGATGCCAAAAACCTGTTAGACGTTGTTGACTCTGTGCGCATGCAGTATCCTGAAGTAGAAGCGATAATCAGTGGCCGGCAGTCTGAAACAGCCAAAGAACAACATCCTGGTGTAACCGCTTCATAGTAGTAAATTTTATAGTATGCATTCCTAATTCATTACGCATCTATCATACACCAATATTATTGCAATTATTTATTGTTTTTTTTTATATATATATAATTAATCGACTGCCTAGTAACTTTATTAAAAATTATTTATTTTTTTTTACTAAATTTGTAAATAGTATATTAACGGAAGATATTTTATAGTATTTTACATCCTTAAGTAGAATTCATTGTCGTTGAAGCTATGTATATTATATTATATACAATTTATAAAATGCTTTTTATTGCTGTTAAAATTTGGAATTATTATTTGTTCCTTTTATAAATTGTGGGTGCGTATTTGAAAAAATTATTTTGATCCCAGTCTTACTAGTCATAAAATATTTTACCCCTAAATAATATATTATATTATACGTAACTTATTTCTAAATAAATGGAATTAATAACCATATCTAGTGTGTAAAAAAATAACTAAGTCTATTTGTTTTATTATTTACTCTGCGTGATGTGAATGCATGTTAAAATTATACCATTTTTTTTTTTTTTTTTGTGTTGTATCAAACCAAATGTGTGAGTGTTCTATTTAATGGTTGTAAGTCAAAGAACTATTGGTTTCCGTTTGAAAAATTCCATTAAAAATTAAAGTTAAAATTGTGATTTTTCTTATTTAATCGGTAATAAAAATGCAATATTTAATGTTACATTTTTTATTATATATTAATGATATTAAAGGAGATTCTATATTTTACTCATTCATTTCAAAATTTATTTTTTTCCAAATAAATAAATTACTTAAAGCTTAATCCTATTAATGTTTTTATAATTGAAACTTTAATTTTATGTCAATTTTAAAATTTTTATATAAAAGAGGAGACTAGGTATTTTTTTTAAAACAAATTTTAAAAATAAATGAAACATTATTATTACTAGTATTTTTACTTTCATAACACTTATAAATATGAACTCAATCAAAAAAATTAATTATTATTATACCTATAACAATAATCAGAAAAACAGCGGAAACCACAATTTTTCTAATTTTTAGTATTATTTCTCATGTTATGTGATCTTAGATATTTTTAAATGCTCAAATGTTATTATTTTGATACACTGGTAATTTATTATTGTTTTGTTTTTTTACATAAATAATAAAATATGACATTAAACTAACTTCATAGTATCTTGTATATAATTCACCTTTCACCAATACCCAACTGTGATCTGTTCAAATATCTAACCCTAATCCTTAGTTCTCTTTTTATATACCATCGATTGTATGTGTGGAAAATAATATTTCACTGACATGTTTGCACAACGTTGCACACTGTATATTATGCCAACATGTCAAACTGCAAACTAATTTTTTTATCAGAGCGCAAATATTATGACAATTACTTTTTGTCACTCGTTATACATAGGACAAAATTATAATTTTATTAAGAACATATGATAAAAATTCATGAATCCTAACAATCCTTATACTTTTATACATGCCAATA
This sequence comes from Aphis craccivora, assembly GCA_009835225.1. Taxonomy (NCBI): domain Eukaryota; kingdom Metazoa; phylum Arthropoda; class Insecta; order Hemiptera; family Aphididae; genus Aphis; species Aphis craccivora. The sequence goes on along the minus strand of VUJU01003632.1, from coordinate 7,004 downwards.
ATAGATCAATCCTTTTGAAACCGTTGAAGTTTAAATGAACAATAGTTTAATATGAAATGACTACTAATGTATGAGTCATGACTCATATCAATTTGTATATAAATAATCATTATTCAAACTAACTTACAATGTTAATTAAATTGTATAACATGTTTAATGCATTTCAATTAATTGCATGGCAATAAACAAATGTATTAAATAAAAATGTAATAGAAGAAATACATAGGTATACTAGGTATACTTATATTTAACTTTTAACTGTAAACTGTAATCATACATATAAAGGTCTTTTAGTTGTATTTAAGTACATAAATTATTAATACTTTTCTGCCAAAATTCAATCAAATTAATTGAATTATACAACAAACTCTAGATCAATCAAATGTTAACACATGACTACAACAAACTCAATAATAGATTATAAAATAGATTATCATTACATAAAATATTAGGATATTATTTGTAGTACTAATTTAAAAAAAAAACCTTATAAATTTATAATTAATGTTACAATAAAAAAAACTGGTTTCTTACATTTAAATAAAATATATCTTTCTTAAATAGAAATAAAAACAAAAATATTATCATATTTGTATTAAACTTAAGCATTAAATTCTTTACTCTTCTACAACACTAAATTATAAATATAATAATAACTTGTTATTATACCACTATTAATTATACTTCATATCATAATACAGTATATACGAGTACATCATTTGAATAATGTTATTTTTTTTTACATTAAAAACTTAATAATATACTGGATTTCAATGAGACGTTGAAGAGTACAGACCTTTTAAATCAGTTTAAGGATATACTGCATTACGAGCTAACATATCCGCTTGCTGATTGCCAAAATTATTACTATGTCCTCGTATGTGAGTCTATAAAATTTAATTAAATACCTATTTATATATTATTTATAAAAGTGACATAAATATAACAATACAATAATTTAACAATGACCCATAGTGAATCTTTCTAAAAAGTCATTGTTAGAATATGAAATGAAATTGAAAATAACATACAAATGTAACTTCTTGCATAACATTTTGGTGATTATCTAGTTTTTGCAGCATGTACTTATTGGCCACTATGCTACCTTTGTTAGTCATCCAACCATTGTTTTTCCATTTAAAAATGTCCCTTGTCATACAATTGTATAAAAATTTTGAATCAGTTATTATTTCTGCACGATATTCATCTAAAAAATATATATAAGGATATGTGTTACTAAAAACAAAATAGTGCTGGATACTCAAATATTCAAGTATTTCAAGTCTAGATAGTTTAGTCATCAGTGATTTGACTATCATGTGATAACTGGCAAACAATATTTGAATACATGATTAATATTAATATTAATGAATCTTTATTAACAAGAAAATAGCATTTAAAACTTAATTGTTTATAAATATTTATTATGAGACATCCAACATTATTTTAATACCCCATACCCCATAATATTTTTCATCAATATTATTTTATTGCCCGGTGTTGCTTATGGGTCTACAGAAATGTTTTCTTATAATTGGAGTCAAGCTTTAATATTTATACCTACCTAATATATAACATTTTACAAACAATTTTACTTAGTCGAATGTCCGATTTTAAAAATCAGAAGAACCAAACTTCAACACTATGAATTCACTATTTCTAGGTCAACACCACCAATGATTGAAAATTCAATAAAAATATATAAAACAATATTCATATTATTGGTGGATGGGTTATCAAATGTGCCTTTTATGGATACTTACTGTTCTTAAGTAGTATTTTGATAGCTAAAACTGCAGCAAATATCTCAGCATTGTTGTTAGTCGGAATACCAGGCACCTTTGATGACAAGTTCCTGCAATAAATAATTATAATTAAAATAATACAAAAGATATCCATTGATATAATGATATACAAACACAAATAACACAACGATTTATGAGTATATACCTACCTAGTGTATTAATATTTAATGTACAATTTTACAAAACTGGATAGGTACTACACCGCCAAAAAAAACCAAGACTTCATTTTCAAAGATAATCACTGAATGCTGATGACAACAACACCATTACAATGGTATCCAAACGTATAAAAGCGAGAATAAAAGTTAAGTACGTTTATTCAGCCATGTGTGCGTGAGGGTGTTGACAATGCCTGGCAACCTACTGAAATTTTATAATTGGGGCATTAAAATTGAAATCCTAGAGCAAGGGTATTAAAACTAATAGAGCTAAAGTAAAATATATTTATTTCTGAAGTATGTGATAAGCTCTAAAATATTTTAAATGTATGTAGTATTATGTAAAAAAATTAATGATATATCAGCTAGATTTTATACAAAAATAAATAAATTAAAATTAAAACTAATAGATATTATTATATTAGGTATAATATTATTATTAGATTCAACCAAAAATATCCCAAAAGAGAAAGGGTCCAAAAATATTGTAGGCACTCCCTGAAATTCAAGTCTGTGCATGCCTTTGTAATCGTTTGTATTCATCTCTCATTTCTAAATGAATTTGTTCAAATGATCGACTGGTGCACAAGCGCAATGCACATAATAATATAACACCTACAAGTATCGAAATTTAACTAATCTATCACGTGCAGATAATCGTAGGCACAAGGGGGAGGGGGGCTAGGAGTTGCTTAATTCTTTATTTTTATTTAAGCCCTTCTTATTTGTATATATTATATTTATTCTTAAATCCAAAATCACTACCTCATATAAAATGGTCGAATTACTGTTAATACATCAAATATTGTAAAAATGATTATATGGGGTCCGAAGCGAAGATTCCGGAGGTCTCTAGTAGTCTAGTAGGTACTTTTATTCTATTAACATAATTTGTAATACTACCTATATAGACAAATATATTATCACACCGGAGTCGAAATCATTCAAAAATCAATCCTTACCTACAGGGTAAGTATATAATTCTAAATATACCTAATTTTTTATGACCAGACGAGACTGATATTTTAATATTAACTGATATTTGATAATATACTATTATACTAACGACAAACGACGCGTCGACGCATTAGAATTTGTACAATAGCGTTGTATTGTATATAATATAGCATAGTAGCATGATTCCTATGAATCGCGAACATTTTCTTTCCGACTGTTATCGGTGTACTAGGACATCCCCCCCATTTTTTTAAAAGTTTATTATTTAATATGAAATTTTTTTTTTAATAAAGTAGGTATGAGATAATATATAATTTTTTTTTTTCATAAATATAAAAAATTTTATTTTAGTTGTATATTCATTGAAGTACTCCTGAAATCAAATTCACAAGCAATTATTTAAATTGTTAAAGTTATCAAAGCTGATATGGTTTAAAATATTAAAATATATATATAATATATAATTATATAAATATGAACAAAGGCTAAAAAATATATGTGTGTAGAAATAACAAACGAATCAAAGATCAAATGTTTTTTACAAAACGTATCATTTTATGTCGGATTTTTAGCCATTTTTATTAGTTAGGTATTTATTATACTTTATGTAGATAATCTTTTAGCTACTTCTTATAAATATAATATTAAATTAAATTTGCAATTATAATTTGTTATATTTATGAAAAAAAAAAAATCTTATTAGATAATAAATAATATTATAATATTTTATTAAGTATCTATTAAATAGTTAACTTTTAAAAAAATAGCGGGAATTAAAATGTCCTACTACAGCTGTATAAGGCACTACACCAAAAATAGTAGGGGAATTGTCCATTTACCGATTCTTATATAGGTACCTATTGGTTGTTATTCACATAATATTATTATTAATCCACCCGCGTAAAACGGCATAGGTAATAATAATATGTTTTAAGTACTTTTAACTGATACTCACAGCTCATGATTATTCTTGAACCAAACACCAGCCCCAGCCCGGGCCCATCGCGTACCGTTATTCCGACAGGCGCCATCTACGTACACCACCACTTCACCGCGCCTATTGTAGTTAAAGTACATGGCTAATAATATGCAGTATATTACAGGTATTATGACGAATGTGTGTATAAGACTGTAATCGGGCTTTAGAAGTTAATGTCGCGACAACGGGTTGTGGTCACAGGAAGAACGATCTGTACAACAAAACGCCAAGGTATGAAATTTAAAAATTCGATGTTATTATTTAAATACGAATTATATCGTACGCAAAGGCGTAGGTATAGTCACCGACGGTTAACTGTGTACTAACTACTAATATAATATAATACAATTGATGGTAGGTACATACAATAATATAAGCTATATGATTTATTATTATTATGCATTGTCGGCGGTTTTTTTTTGTGGGAAAATTTGTGATCAACAATTTTATTTTTAGCCGATTCAGCAGCACATTTAGTGCGGAGATGTTAAGCGTGCCCGTTTTACCCATCGGCCATCGTGACACGCATAGTTCGTTCTTATAGACATAAAAATGTTACGTACCGACTCGTCGATTCCAACGCAGGAATGAAAATGTGATGTTTAATAAGTACCTATAATATTGATGTCTTAATTTAAAATTTTTATATAAAATTACAATAGTAGGTAGTAACCGAACTGGTGAGCCCCGACCTGACTCTGGACGTCACAGATATCCTTAACATGTTGCAAACTCCGATGTGTTATAAACCGAAGGACGCGGTTTGAGTAATTAACACGGCTCGATGAATATTGTTAAATGTTTTGTGTTTATTGAAAAATTTACCAAGACCAAATCAAATAATAATATAATAATGCGTAGCCGTAGCGAGACGTGAGATATTGATTCTACTTCTGTAATACTGCGTCTGATAAAATTTCTGTCAGTGTGGAGATAGGAGACCACTAGACCAGCTCTCCTAGAGTGCTTATCCCTACTACATAAAAAATGGCCGTGTATGCCGTATGGTCTGCGAGTAGCTTCCCATATTATTCCATATAGCAACGGATGCGCACGTGCCGGATGTCCCTTCTTATTATTTCAATTTCATGCCATTCACGGCTATCTCGCGTATGGTCGCGATTCTAGTGCACAAATACACGCCATTCCGACTTCCGAGCTTGTGTAAAATATTATTATAATATTTATCATATTAATAAAATATGACAAAAAAAAAAAAAAAATTAAAAATATATATATAGGCTCTTTGCGTTCTTTGTGTTTAAAATATTTACAAGGTCTTTGTGATTTTTGTACAGTAGTATATATTATCAGCTAGGGGTGACCAACACACACTTGTTCACGAGCCACTTGGACAGATATAATTATTAATAATTATGCCAACTGCCAAGAGCCAAAATACTTATAAATACATTTTATTTAATTTGATAAATTTTTACCAAAAAAAAGAAGGTATATTTTGTGTTTATAAATAAAACGTCAGCCAAATCTGACCATGATAAGAGCCGCATGTGGCTCGCGAGCTACAGGTTGGTCACCCCCGGTATAATATTTGTATAAGTACTCACAACTCGCTATAACCGTTTGTCAAACTCTTTCGACGGTCTCCCTTTTATGTAATCCAGTTTTTAAACTTTACTCCGCAGTTGTTTTTCAAGTATTCTTTCATTTAGCCATAAACACTTGATAGTTTAATAACTACTCGGTTTTTAAAACGAATACATTAATAATTAATCACGAGAAACTACTGCTCAAGAATAGTGTAGTAAACCGACGGGGTCGTTTCACTATTTTTTCTATTAATTTACATGGTCTTCGCATATAAATACTTTATTATTAAAACTATCGGTTTGACAGTTGATGGTCATACGTAATTAATTTTGTATTTCATATTTCGCATTTCGTATTTGGAAATTTACAAGGATCAAGGCGTATGTGAAAAACAATCACAAACAATCTTTCCATTTTACAAGCAAGCCGTACGCATAAAATACATGGATGCGCACGCCTTGACGCAATAACTCAACAACAAGTCCGGTCCAGGATTAAATGACTTTCGGACGCAAAACCACTTCGTGCAGTTACAATAACAACAATCAATGGCTCGCCTTTTTGTCCATCTCCTAGTCTTTATCATGTACAACCGGGGGAGGGTACAGATACCATATAAATACGGGTCTCTGTCCGTCTTAGAATTAGAATTAGTTTTACATCTATAATATCTATATAGCACTAGTCTATGTCCAAGTCTTAGATTAACTATTTTCTCGGGCAGTTACTTAACGTACTGTCCTCAAATTTATATACTTTTTTTATAATAAGTTTTTTTAACATTAACTCTAATAAACTTTTCCATTAACATTGTGTCTTTGTTTCATTTTTAAAAACCTAATCCTTTTCGATCAACCTGGTCCAACTATAGACGTCAAGCACTCATTTATAAACAATAGTGAGAGATCACTACAATAGCCTACGTGGCTGAAAAAATTTGAGAACCGCTAAAGTCCTTTAATCATTAAAAATGATGTTCGTGGTGGTGGTAACATTAGGTACTGTACAGTGTACAGGCGGAATTTTGAGTCTCGTAATAATATAATAAATTTAGTATTCAGGTATACCTACTATATGTTGTTATGGGCTACGAGATATCTATAATAGATATCTACGAGATATCAAGGTTAGATTAGTATGACCATGCCTCGTGTCGATGAGATGCATATGCTACTATGACCATGAAACGTGTCGGGATATTAAGCTCACGAATTTTTATATTGCAATAAGAATGAAACTATGAGTGTAGCATCTAGTCTCCGAAAATGCATCTTTAGGTATATTATAATCATTAAATAGTGTTATTGCACATTTTCAAATCCGAGTCCGAATTTGCAACAATAACTACAAGGACGCCTGGTTCCACCCAAAAGGCTACGATCCGATGCAAACAAGAGACGCACCACAGTATATAAGGGAGCCCGGAGATCAGCAACAGCAGATGTATCAAAGCTATCAACACCAGAGCACTTTTATGACACTCAGCCACTCATTTTATTAGTTACATGTATTTTGTTTATACACAATAAAGACATTACTCATTATTTAAGTTGT